>CAUYPK010101363.1:0-85812 GCA_963574355.1 Loris lydekkerianus | reverse complement strand
ACCTCCCTCCACCAAAACCTCCCCCCTCCCTTCCCCTTCCTTGGCCCTTTCCCCATAGTCTTGTGCTATAGTTGGGTTATAGCCTTCATGTGAAAGCTATAATTTAGCTTCATAGTAGGTCTGAGTACATTGGATTCTTTTTCTTCCATTCCTGAGATACTTTGCTAAGAAGAATATGTTCCAGCTCCATCCATGTAAACATGAAAGAGGTAACCGCAACATATGGCCTAGTTGTAACATCCACTGCATGTAGCCATAGTGTTATAATATTTACACGAGTCAGGTTTTCATTTTTAAAAATCATTCATTTGTTCTCTTATGCTTCTATGACAGATGTTGTCAATGTCTTTAACATCTGAAGGAAAATCTCATCTTGTCTTTGAGCACTTTATTTTCTTTTTTTAAAAATGGTGCTTATTTATTAAATAATAAAGATTTTCTAAAACTAGATCAAATAATAAATTTCTAGAAACACAAGAGGCAGGCTCTATGTTAAGGTAAAAGTAAATTTAAATTAAGGCTTGATTCATTTGTAGATATTTGTGTTGCATTAGGAATAAGGTGGACGTTGCCTTCTTTTTAGATGTTAATTATAGCAATATGAGAATTGGAATTTTACTTTGTTTCTTGTGATATCAGTGCAGGCAATGATCATTTTCCTGTTGTTAATGTTTTTAATGTTACATGTGATTTCTTTGGTATGCTTATGAGGGGACTTAACTGTCAACTGTTCTGCTCTCCTTAACTGACAGTTACCGTATATACTCGAATATAAGCCGAGTTTTTTCGGCACAATTTCGGTAAGTTCCCTGAACTGGCTTTTGCCTCTCATATAGCATGGCTAAATGATTTCTTCCTAATGTACAGCTCTTATCCCAACCTACCTGGGACATCTTGCATTAAAAGCTGCTTTCCAATGCAGACAACACTGCTGCTATTATACCCAGCTAAATCTGAATTAACTGAAACAAAGGCAGGCAGTTAGTTACCATGCACAGATTCAGTTGGCTTTCTGTTTGTTCTCTTAACTTAGTTTTACAAATTAAAATTTTGACTCTGAGTATTTTGTGTAAATGCATTTTTCAGATTTAATGCATAGGCAACATTGCCTAGATAAATAGTTTTGTTTTTGTTTTGTTTTGTTTTGGCTGGATTAGTGGCAGTCTTAAAACTCCTCAAAACTTAGGAATTGTTATTATTTTTTTTTTTCCAAAACAGGCACTAGTTTCCATTGAACTGTAGAAAATGAATCTTGAGAAAAGTAAAATTGATTTTTTTTTTTTATTAAATCATAGCTGTGTACAATAATGCATTTATGGGGTACAATGTGCTGGTTTTATATATAATTTGAAATAATTCCATCAAACTGGTTAACATAGCCTTCACCACACTTTCTTAATTATTATGTTAAGATGTTTATATTCTACACTTAGTAGATTTGACATGTACCCTTGTAAAATGCACCATAGGTTTGGTCCCACCAATTCCCCTCCCTCCATCCATTCTCTCCACTTCTCTCCCCTCCCCCTTCTCTTTTCCCTTCATCTTGGACTATAGTTGGGTTATATAGCTTTCATATGGAAGTATGGGTGATTATATATTGGTTTCATGGTAGAGGTGGGTATATTGGATACTTTTTCTTCCATTCTTGAGATACTTTACTAAGAAGAATATGTTCTAGTGCCATCCATGTAAAAATAAAAGAGGTAAAGTCTCCATCTTTTTTAAGGCTGCATAATATTCCATGATGTACATATACCACAATTTATTAATTCATTCATGGGTTGATGGGCACTTGGGCTTCTTCCACGACTTAGCAATTATGAATTGGGCTGCAATAAACATTCTGGTGCAAATATCTTTGTTATAAAGTGATTTCTGGTCTTCTGGATATATACCTAGTAGAGGAATTGCAGGACCAAACAGCAAGTCTATTTTTAGATCCCTAAGGGATCTCCAAACTTCTTTCCAAAAGGATTGTATTAGTTTGCATTCCTACCAGCAGTGCAAAAGTGTTCCCTTTGCTCTACATCCATGCCAACGTCGATAGTTTTGGGATTTTATGATGTGTACTAATCTTATTGGAGTTAGGTGGTTTTGATTTCCATTTCTCTGATGATTAAGGATAATGAGCATTTTTTCATGTGTCTGTAGGCTATGCCCCTATCTTCTTCAGAGAAGTTTCTATTCAAATCTCTTGCCCATAATGAGATGGGATCACTTGTTCTTTTCTTGCTAATACATTTGAGTTCTCTGTGGATTCTTGTTATTAAACCTTTGTAAAGCAAGCAGACAGCCCTCAAAATGGGAGAAGATATTTGAATGTTAAGTCTCTGAAAAAGGTTTGATAAGTAAAATTGATTTTAAAAGGATCATAGAACTTTATGCACTTACTTTTTAAAAGGAGATAATAGGATATTTTTAGTAAAAGTAGAAATGAGTGATGGATGTGTAGCCTCAGTTTTTTTTTTTTTTTTTTTTTTTTTTTTTTTATAGGATATTTCATGTGTACATAATGCCAGGCAGTTGAGCTCTGAAGAATATTTGGAGCACTGTCAAGGATAAGACCTCTGTTTAAATATTGAGTCTTGTGGACCTGGCAAATATGCATAATAATATGGACCACATTATTTACTTTTGTTCAATGAATATGCACGTCTATTGTGAAAAGATAATGTGTATCATTGTTAATTAGAGCAAGTTTTTCCTCATTCTTACCGGATAGAATAAAATACTTAGCCTGTACAATACTTAGAAAATGAATACTTCGTCTATACTTAATGATATTTACTTTTCTCAAGAACAAAAGTTGCTTTTTCTGTAGGAAGAGTTCTTCACAATTTTGATAAAAGTCTTACTAAGAGATTTGTTTTAAAAAAAAACCTTGAGGAAATGGAGATGTTTACCATGCAACTGATGTTAGTACTAAATTTTACAATGATACAAATCTGAGCAAGGTAGCCGCCTGGCCTGCAGGCTGCATCTGCCACGCAGGTGAGGATGTCTTGTGTGTTGTATAGTAATTTTTTAAAATTTGAATTTGCAGCTGTATAGCTCCCTCCACCTTCCGTCATGTAACACTAACGTCCTTCACTCATTTGCGTTATCATCATGGGTCTCAGCATCTTGAGTTTCTGGCAATGTTTTGTTTTAATCAATATAGGAAAAACCAGTGCTTTGTTTACTTTTATTTTATTTATTTTGTAATTCTAATTGATATTCCAGTGAGAGATTTGGGGGGAGGAGGGAAGGAATGAATTAAAAGGTCATCTGGATCATTTTCTGGGTTACAGAGAAAACCACTTAAATGGAGATTTACCACTAAATGGAAATTTTTTAAATGAGCCAACTAAGTTTTGGTTAACTGGGGGAAGAGCTTTCTCTCTAGTATTTAACTGGCTTGACTATAGGGTAGAATAGAGGTGAGCTCACCTGCTCCTCTGTGTGGGTGGTGATTTGCAGTCTTTCCCAAAGTGTGGGTGGAGAGCAGCACCAGCATCTCCTACAGACTTTTATGGAAAAATAAATACTCAGCCTCATCCAACAAATAGTGAATCACAAGCTCGGCAGGTGTAGACCCACAATCTGAGTTTTAACAAATTGTTCAGGGCATTTTTATGGTTCCTAAAATTGGAGAATCATTAGCTAGTAAATCTTATTCCTGGAACAAGACGAGTAGAATGGGGTATGGTATTCCTTGGGTTGAAGAAATCTGCGTTCTAGCCTTATCTTAGCCTCTGGTGAGCTGTGTGACCACAGCCCCTCTGTGTCCTTACTCCTTGGTTGTATGATGGGGAAATCGGTGCTCTTATCCTAGCCTCTGACCACCACCCCTCTGCATCTTTACTCTCTGGTTGTACAATGGGGAAATTAGTACTCTTTGACTTTCGTCCAAATGGTCCAAGGCATTTATAATCTTTAAAAATTTTTTCAATTACGTTATTTTTCTCAAAACAGCCTGTTTTGGTTTCTTTCGTTCTTTTCTCCTACAATAACAATTTTTAAAAAGCTCCCGAAAGAAGCACCATTTAATTTTCTTTTGTTTCAGGGACCATGGGAAATGGAAGAAGAGCTTTTGTCAGCTGCCTTAGGCTACAAACTAATAATAGAAGAAACAGCCCTGATTCTTTGTAACATCTGTAGGCCTTGCCTTGGAAGACACTTGACAAGGACAGTTGAAATATTTAGTGGTACTTGATGTACTGGAGTATGAAACCAAGTATAATTTAAGCCATTTAGAGCCCCTTGAACTTGTCTAGCTAGTGCAGTTGGTGCAGCCAATGAATGGTTCTGAAGGAAACAGTTAATATTAATGGTTTTCTGCACCACTTGTCATGTTTTGAAAATGATTGAATTATATAATTTAACTCTCCATGCTAGTTTGTGGATTTTTCCTTACAAATTTGCTGTTTATATTTGTATTGTTTTAACATCTACATATTCTAAAATATATTCTATATTCTTGTTTTATATTATTACCACAAAAAGCTCCCAAACAATAGTTTATTAGGACAATGAAACAGGTGCCAGTTCCTCTGGTTTATCTGATCAATACCTATAATATTTAGAAACTTTTCTGTGCATCTCATTGTTTTACCTACTTTAAATAGTACTTAACATTTATCTGCTTAAAATATATATCAGTAATTATGTGTTTTTGAAATATTTAACATTTTGATTACAAAATTGGTAACTATTATAGAAAATTACAGTATTATTGAGGTACATAAAATAAAAAAATTAATATGACTTCGAGTGTACTTCCCACTTTTACCTACTATTCAAGGTCACCTTTGTCACTGGTTTAAAGTATAAGTTCCTTTATATTTTTTCTAATTTTCCCTATTGGAAATATTACTGTATTATTCTTTTAATGTACTATCATTGCTATGTTTTGCTTCATATTCACAGGAGACAGAATAACTAGTATATTGATGAAAATTTGAGTTTTAATTCATCCTCATGAAGATTAAATCTGATAAAAATACCATTATAACTAAAAACCAAGAAGGATGTAAATAAAAATTTTGAGGAAATAACCAGCAAATGATTTTGGTTTGCCTTCAAAACTTATGAAGCAGAAAGATGGCCTTCAGTTAAAAACAAGCAAACAAAAATAAGGGATTTGTTATAGTAAATTATTTTTCATCTTTGGTTTAGAAATTGACTTAATGGGATATGAACTGAAGTATGTTCTGGTGTTGCTTGTATTTTCAAAACTCCCTTGAGAGTGTACCAGATTAAATCTCTGAAAAATTATTGTCAACCTTTAAATAGTTCAACGAATACTTTTTGCAGGTCTGCTCTGTGCGCGTGTATGTGTTTTAAGAAGTTAGTAGAAGAGTTTTATTTCCCTGCCCCTGGTAGAAATAGGTCCACTGCTCACACCTGCTCACGTAGCCTGGCACTGTAGCCCCCCCAGCTTCACACCACCCTCGGTTACTCTCCTCCCAGCGTCTACCCGCATTAGCACCTGAACGACATTTATTTCCCTGTCAGAAGTTCTCTGTAGCTGTTTTGCCACTGACCAAGATATGTTTAGAAAATTTTTAATCTCTTGTGCAATTTTGGCAAGCAGCAGCCTTAGCTCTGCTTCCCTAACAAATAACTTGCAGATTGTCATGTTTCTCTTGGGAGAAGGAAGAAAATGTCCAATCAGAACCAAATTGAAAAGATATAAATTAGGCTCATTGTTTAGCAAATGGCTGGTGTTAGGTAAGAATTGTAGATAAGAATAGCCTGGTCCCTTGTAAGGATTAGAGCGGCCATGTGTGCGCATGAGGAAACCAGGGCTTTGTTAGTATCCTTTCTGAAATGGCTATTAAAGTAATTATAGTAATTTATAGATTTTTTTTTCCCCTGACATCTCAAAATGGGTTCCATCTTTTGTCTTTTATCTCGAGTTCCTCCGTTGGAGTGTGTATGTAAGTGTGTGTTGGGTAGCACTTATAGTGTCCATGAATTATCTGCCCCCAAGCTGATGAGGTGTGGGCTCACACACACCCTGAGGTGGCTTTGCCATCTTTGCTGTCAGGAAGCCCTGGCCCTTTGAGAATAATAAGAGAATTTAACTGTATACATGTAATATTGTGTCTTAATAGTTAATTATGGTTTGCCATGAAACTATTTAAAATTGCTGTGTTTGATTTAAAGAGATACTTTTTCTGAAGTCTTTAAGCATACATCCATTTACGGGTATGGATTTTATGATTATGCTTTGTTACATTTTTATGTCATTGATGCTTGTGTGTGAGAATGATAATACTTTATGTGTATGACTTTTAGAGGGAGACTTTAAAAATCTATTGACCGCATCAGGTATTATGTGCTCATTGTGCAAGACTTGTAATTTTAGTATGCCAGAAAGACAAAAAGAGTTTTATACAGTAGTCTTTTACTGTATTTGATTTTGTTAGTAACTCGAATAGTTAGTTGCAAATCTGAAGCTTTTCTTTTCACAATTTATGCTTATTTTGCCTTGTTTTGCATGAAGAAGGTAAAGGTAGTTTTCTTCATAACAAGTTCATATTGTGTATGGAGATAAAGCAATTTCTCCATAAGCCTTGTAGTTATTAATACTTACAACTGTAGTTAGTAGTGTTTATCTATAAATTAGTTTTGAATTTAATCAAGTGAGCTGTTTACTCATAGAAGGACATGTCACACGGCAAAAGACACAGCATGTGTTATTTACCTTCTCGAGTAGAGTCAGTAGGGAAGGAGTTAAGGTTTTCTTATTCTGGAGAACAAGCATTGTAACCACAGTAACCAATTTACTGCTATTTGCTTAGTCCTAGCAGAGAAGGAAAGTCAGTGTTTGGAAAAAGTCTAATTCATAGACAAGTACAACTGCAGTTGATCACAATATGTTAGGATTCTGAGGCATAATTAACTCTTTGTGGTTTTAAGTTCTGGGGCTTTAATAGGATGATACTGGATTTTGTTTTTCAGGTAGTTTAACTCCTCAGTAGCCACTTAACTTTACTGTAAGGAAATGGAGTATAGTTTATGTTTGCATTTTCATAAGAGAACAGTTGACAAGCATATGTTCAAGACAGCAGAGACAGGATTTAGGATAAATAATAAAAAAATTAAATATAAATTACAGAAACTCCTATTTCTCCATAAAATTACAACAATGTTGAGTTTTGTAAAAGAAGTGAATGGTAAAGTAAATACAAAGATTTGATGATTATTCCCATTGAAATGCAACAAATGAAAAATTGTTATTTGTATGATTTCTACAAAACAACTTGTGTTATCGCTATCTCTGAGAAATGTTGTGAACAATAAACGGTGTATGATACCTGGAGAAGTTTAGGCTGTTTGGAAAAAAATATCACTTCAAATTTAATCTGTTCAAAGTCAGCTCCTGTACCTTTTCCATTTTCTGCCTTGCCTTGGATACTTTATGAAAGGAGATTTTATTGTTTCGACTTTATATATGAGTGTTAATGTCAAGATAATTTTCTTGTTATCTGTGGGAAATTTTGCTATAATTGATATGGATAGATTGACGAAGGATAAATTTAAAGATAATCCTTTGAAATCTTTAACACACTGGTAAAGGATGACTTTCTCTTTTAAAGGGTCTTACTGGGTATTTTGTTTTACTTTGAAATGCATCCAGAAGCCCAGTGTCTGTCGTCATCTCTACTATCGCTTTGGACAGTTGTCCATGCCGCCTGTTGGAGCCGTGCAGTAACCTCCCAACTTCTCCCTCATCTCCTACCCTGACTTCCTCTTTCCCTCTCTGACCTCAGCTCGCAAGACCCTTAGAAAATGAAAATCAGCTTAGGCCACACACTGCTTAGGACCACTTGCAGTCTTGCATCTCCTTGAGAGTAGAGTTCAGCGTGCTGGCTGCAGTGTGGACTCTGCCTTCCCCTGGCCTCAGTCTTTACTCGCTCCCTTGACTCTGGCCACACTAGCTTCAGTGCTGAAAGGTCTAAGTGGGCCCAGAGAAGACCATAGCAAAGCTGTTCAGGCCAGGTTTATTTAAGGGGAGAGTGGCCCACCTGGGCAGGACAAAGGTGACATCTGTCCCCTGGGGGCAGTTAGAGACCCCTTTTATGTGGGACTGTGGAGGGTAGATAAGTTCCACAGCTTGCCTGCAAAGTTGGGGTCTTCGGCAGGAACTTTTCCTAGGGGTTGGGCTAAGCAGATCCTTTGTGTGTCTTTGTCTTGGGGGGGGGGGTGTAGGTTCCTGGGTAGCTGCCTCAGGCCCCCCCGGCAAGTGCTCTGCTTTGAACTTGTAGTTCCTCAGACTAGAGCTTGTGTGCCTGTTTCCCCAGCTGGGGGCTCTTCTTTCAGATACTCACAGGCAGCCTGGTGTCTTCTGGCTTCTGGTCAGATGCCATGCCATTGGGGGGGCCTTCCCTTACCACCCTGGCTCACATGACACCGTCCTCCCTCTTCTACTATTTTACTTTTCTTTATGACACTTTTTACCCCCGCCATTGTAGGATATGTTTGAATGTTGTCTTCACTCCATGGAAATCCAGGCTCTGTGAGAATGAGAACTTTTAATTTTGTCCTCTGAATTCCTGGTACTTAAATTTGGCATGTAGTAGTTGCTTAATTTTTTAAAAAAGATTTAAAGAACTGAGCTCTAGTAGGTACAGAAATCACATTTTCAAATAGATGGTACAGAGTAGGTTTGGGACGCATGATTGAGGCCCAGCAAATGCTGGTGACTTGAAATCCTTTCAGACCCTTGTTGTGCACAGACACCTGTGTTTTCTCTCCCACCTGTTCTTAAACCTTGCTCACACTGCTTTTTGGTTACTCTTTTCTAAGAATTGCCTTTTAGAAAAACACTTTTTTTATTTATAACCTGCAAAAATAGCAGGAATATTTTCGCGTAAGCCCTGCTATGAAAATGTTGCCGTTGCATTATTGTATCTTGTATTACTTAATCTACCTGCTATCTTCCTGTGTCTACTCCTGTCTTACTCTCGTTTCCACTGGGTGCAAGGGCCAACATGAAATCACGGCACTTCTCTATGCTTTTAAAAATCAGCATCTCTTTCTGTTTATGACATGTTAGGGAGAAATACTTTACTGAATGTTCTCGAGATGCCTAAAAATGCCAGGGTATATTCTTCGATGGCATATTTCCTTTCTTATTGTCAACAGAAATATTCATTAACTAGAATTTCTGGATTTCAACCCCAAGGCTCTCAGATCTTATTTTGTTTATTGAAAATGATTTTGGTGGATAACTTAAAATTTTACTTGGAAAACGCTAATAAAAAAAGAATCATACACTATGTGAGTATCAGGGAATGAGGTACACTGCATAGAAGCACTTTTGGCTGTCTGACGTTTAAGCCCTCATTGGATAATTTTGTAAAAAATGTCATCATGGATATAGCGAATAGTATTGATAGTAATAATTTAATGTTCGTGTGACAAAAACTATTCTAGGATGTCACCTAATAGTCTTTTAATCCCCAAACATTTGTTGAAATGAATCATCTTAACCTTATTTTGAGGAAATGAGGAAGTAAACTTACCTAACTTGTCCTTGTTTATGTAAATGGAGGTGAAAAGGCCTAACTCTCACACTGGGGATCTCCACACAAGGAAACCTCCAGGACTTTGCTAAAGTTCCTGATGAGGATCCCATTTTCTCCATTATAATGCAGCGATACCCTCAGGTCCCTTAAGACATGTAGTTCTCTTCCTTTGCTTCTCCTTTTGAAGCCCCAGACTGGGCCCAGATTGTGACAAATCCAGCTCCCGTGGCTGTCTCTCCTGGTTATTTCTTAGGGCTTTCGTTTCTGGCAGGTGCCTCAATGTGTAGACTGTGTTAGCTCCCTGTCATCTGAGGAGAGAAATCAAATAAACAACGTGGTTAAATTAGTAAGGCTAATTCGTTCTGTTTCAAATCTTTCTGGCTTGCACTTTTCTCCGCTTGGGAGAGGTTTTATGACAGCATGTGAATGGTGAAGGAAGAAGGAGGATTGCCGTTTTTAACTCTTCTAATGGAAATTTGTTTACTTGTCCTTGTCTTTTCAGCAGAAACTCTGGAATATCTGTGGTTTTGCTAGCTAGGAAAATCTGCCAGTAACCAAACTATGGTCCAATAATCCCTAACATACAGTTTTATTTTTATTTGGCCTTCTCTTTAAAAAAAAAAAAAAAATGTTATATGACATAGTTTCTCCAAGTTTTGCTGAAAGACTGAAATAATACTCTATAGGTAGCAATTACAGTTAAGTTTTCTAGGTCTAACATAAATGAATTAGAAGTAGAGTTGAAAGCCTTGAAAGTTTGCAAGAGCAGTTTGATAGGATGATAAGCATTATCTGGGAAAGGTCTTTAATATGAAGGTGATTCATTGAAAATAGATTCTGGATGAACTTACTGGCCTCGGAGGTGAGGTAATAGAATAATTTCCTCTTTAAGTTACCTGTATGAGTGTAGAATAAGTTATTAGATGTGGAGAATCTTTATCATTTTGTGGTAGTCTGGCTGCCAGTTGTGATATTTTATTGTATTAGTTCTTAAGTAGGCAAGTGGCCGTTTTTCAAAAGCAGAATTGTGTGCAATATTTATGACTCCCTTTGCAAGCACATTCCTTTTTTCCCCTAGATGGAACATAATTGTGAAACTTTTGTCTTTTTTGTGTAGCAAAATCTACCATTGTGTAGTTAGGGTTAGAGAAGTGGCAATTGTCCAACCATTGGCCTGAGCAGCCCCACCACGGAGCCACAGTGGTAGGAATCTAAGTTGAACCAAAGGCATGAGATAGGGGATTGGAGAGATTTAGGATATCAAGAAAACAATGCCTCTTCTCTTCCCTCATGAGAGGAGATCACAAGCCCAAGACAAAAGGATTATGTTAATATTTAATTATACCTGGGCCGTGCCTCAGAGATCCCAGGGAAGGATGGCATAATGGTGATGGGTAAAGTAGGAGTTGGGTATGTGATCTGGAAAAGAGAGTGAGTGGATAAGAATGTTCCTGCGGGAACAAGGAGGCCCAACAATTACATCTGAACTTCGCATGATGTGTCCTTCGCAGCAGCTTGCCAAGTGAAGGTGATACATGAACCTAATGATATGTTCTCTGTCCTGGAAAAAGTTGACTTTCAAATTGGTATACACTGAGAAGAATTAAATTCTAGAAAAACAACTGTAAACAGTTACACAGAATGTTATCACTCAGTACTGATCAAATAACTCTGATGCTTAGAAAGCACTTGAAGTAACAGTAGACAGCTCATTGTTATCGTTGGAGCAAGAACTCATCTGAACGCTGAAGGCATCACACCATTTGGCTGGTGCCCAGGGCTCTTGATTTCAGGCCAGTATTCTTTCCCCTGCGTGACTTAATGTGCAGGTCAGGGCTGTGGAGGTGGGGCCGGCAAAGGTGAGAACAATGAAGAGAGGAGTTAGAAGATGGCCATGACAATGTCTGGTTCTCTGCCCTTGAGATCATTATCCTGTTCCTTACATCCTGCCTGTTTGTGCTTTCATTGAAATTCAGAATTTTGCAAATTATTTCTTGTCACATTGGATGCTATGTGATTTCTTCTGTTAATACCTGAAAGCCACTGAAAACTTTGAAGCAATGAAATAACTTAGTCACTTCTGTGTTCTAGAATGAATAACACTGGCTGGAAGGCAGAGGTTGTATTAGAATTGAGAGAGGTCGTACGGATATAGAACATTTAGGACAAGCGCTCGTACAGTCCCAAATCAAGGCAGTGACAATGACAATGGAGAGGGGTAGTAAATCTGAGACATGGTTTGAGAAACAGCATGTAGATTTTTTCAGGTGGTTGTGATTGAATCAAAGTGGTAAAGTACTATGTTGAGTGGAAATTTCTAGTGTGGTGGTCAAGTCAGTAAGTCAATTCCAGAAACCTAGCGTAGTTCTGGCGTCTTTCCTGCTCATCACCCACTAGCAACTCACTGAAATCCATAGTGAATCCTCCTTGCTGTCTCTGCTGCCATCACTCTTGTCCAAGCTGCTGTCTCCTCCCTGGACCCCTGCACTGTCTCCATAATTGATGTTCTAGCATCTGCTGCTCCCCATTTCCTTGCCTGTCCTTAGGATGGTGACAATGCACATCTGATCATGTTACTCTACTGCTTAACGTCCTGATTTCTTATTGCTGTTTCCATAAAGACTGAGATCTTCAATGCTAGATAATTTGGTCCCTGCCTGCCTCATCAGCCTCTTCTCAAGCCATTGTACTCTGTGTTCTTGAGGCTCTAGCTCTTTTGTCCATCCTTCAAGGTATCTGGCTCTCTACAGACTTGCCACTTTTATGCGAGCATTTTCCCTACTGAGAAGCATTAGGCTGTGCACAGAACCAGCGTCTGCCCTTCAGCGCTGCCATTGACACCTCGATGTCCTTGACACCCTGGTTTGTTCATACTTTACCTGCCTTATATACTTTCCTTACTTGTTTAGCAAATCAGGCTCTAGGAGAACAAGGATTATTTCCATTTTTTCTAAAATTGCCAAGTCCCAGTGCCAGTGCCAGGTACACAGCAGCTGTTTAATAAAACTGTGGTGGGAAAATGAACAATGACCTCAACAGAGCAGAAATGAATTCATCACATGGGTCATTGGGAACATTGAATAAATTGTCCAGAAGTTTAGTAACCATTTGATATAATAGCAAGTCATGGGTTTTCTTTTTTTTAGTTGACAGTTTTTTTGAGGACCAGAATAATATAGTCAAACATGGAATATTCTGATGGTCTGATAGAAAAGTACAATTCAGAAATGCTAGAGAACTGAAGACTGAACTTATTTCCTACCACTACTAAAAAGTGTTGTCACTGAGAATAGAAATACCCCCTTGAGGAAGACAAGGGTCGTGAGGGTAACAAATGATGAGACATGTAGTGTTTGAGGCTAGATTGATCTACCTCTAGAACTTGGCCTCAGTCACTTGTCTGTGGAGAGTGACACCATAAAGTATGCAAAAATGTTTTGTAAACTGTGAAACTCAGGACAGCTCTGTCCAGTGTGCAAGTGATTTATCCAGTTTGCTCTCTTAAGTAACTGTAAACTGTATTTCATTGGATAGTGTATTCAAAGGCAGCATTGAATAAATTGAGTCGAGCTGTTCTGCGAAGGCTTCATTGTGATTGTGTGGCTGCATTTGGCAAGCAGAGAATTCTAATTTCCTCTGCTGGGAGACTCCCTAGGAGACATTTATATTAGTAATACTGAATTTGCAAACCTGCATTTTAAAATTTAGCTTTATTTGTATTCCATGTCTCTCTGGGAGGTGTTCAGTACATTATGAAATTCTGAGCCTTTACCTCCTGCTAAGGATTTGAGTTCTTAGCCTAATTAATCATTAAGTGTTGTCAGTCTATCATGATGTGGTTAATTATGAGAGTGTATGTGTTTCAGACAGTCATGACCCTTTCCTGGGTAACTATAGAAACCTTACCAGTACTAGTTATTATCTAAAATTATAGAATTTGGTTTTTAAAGCATTTTATCCTTTGATAGTTATGGGCAAATAATTGGTTATCATTTAGAAAGAAAGAAAAGCTCACATGAAACAGATTTTTAAATAATTTATACATAATAGAAATGTGTCCTAAATAATTTATAAATAACAGAAATATGTTCTATACAATATTTCTGACAATATCTTAAAAGGCTTTTTTCCCTTCACTAGTTTTATGTATTTGTTACAGAGCTTTCTCACAAGCATTCTCCTTTCTCCCCAAGAATGTTTACAACTGTGCTAATACAAGTCAAAGACTGCCATTTGGTACAGTGATTTTACAATGTGGAGAAGCCACATATCTTGGTGGGAAACAGATGAATTTGAGGGCTTGTACGTTTCTCTGTGCACATACAGGCAATATTACAAAGTAAAGTATCATTGGTGGATTTTGAAGCCATAGCTCTCTGAAGATGGGAGCAGAAGAAAAACATTTTCTTTTTTCTATTCTGAGAAATTCCATCCAAGGAAGAAAAAAAAAAAAGGTAATGTCATTGCACTTTTTAATATGAAATTCAACGAGGATCACGGTGTGAACGGAAGTGACCATCAGTGTGGAAATGGAAGTCTGCTGTATTTTGTACTATGCTCATTCAGAGGACAAGTAGAACCTCTCGGAGGAGACAGCACCGTAAGCGAGTTAGCTGCTTCCCTTGGTAGAGCGGATTTTAGTGGTGTGTGACGATAGTGATTTGCTTTTATGTTACAACATGCAAATAGCTTGTTTATGGAATGAAGAGCCACATGACTCTTATTTTTGTGCATGTTTGCTTTCAAGGAGAATATAGGTGACCAAAACTTGAATCTGCCTTTTAGCTCAATGCTAGATTCTTGGGAATTTATTAAAGTAAAGGAATGACTTTTATAAATAATTGCAGACAAAATAATGAGAGTATCATAATATTGCAAAATAAAAAATGTAAGGCCCATTTTGATTCAATTTTTAAAAGTTATTTCAATAAAAGTACACATGTAAATATCTCTAATTGATTTTATTCTGTCTTTACATTTATACTACACAAGCCTAATTCATATTAGTTAGCTTATTTGCACAATTGACTACATTGCAAAATATAACTAACTTTAATGTCAATTTTTACTTTTCACATCAAAACATAAACTAAAGATTTAGGCAGTAAGGATTCAGCCACTAACTTAGTCAGTGTACAATGATATCAACAATCACTTTCCCTTGTGGAACTTCTAGTAAAACGCTAAAATACAATTGGTTGTTGACAGCAATGTGAGTAGCTGCAGATATTAATGGTTTACTGGTTTATAAAAGAGATGGCTCTTTTAAAAGTTTCCTACCTTGTGGTAACAAAGACCAGTAGGTATGAATAATGTATATACCTCACCAGGACTTAATATTTTCTCTTTCTTAATTTGGTTTTGCTGTGATTTCATTTTAGTGAAACAAGGTGCTTATTAGGCTTTTGGTTGTTGTTATCAAGGTGTTATACATTGTATGATTTCAAATCACTTACTATGGGCTTTTAGTATCAGGCTCTTAATATTTATCCTTTTGTAAAACTCTACGAGTTCTCAAGCTAATTATGCTGTTAAAAGTTTGCTTGATGAGTAAGAATGAAAATTAAATGTCTTATTTAAAACAACGAAGTCACAAATTTTGCCAGCTGAGGATATGTTAGGCAACGATATGGAGAGTGTAATGTCACTGGTTTCCTTATGCCAGGATGTTGATCAGCCTAATTATCTAAGAATCTTCTGGTTCTCTGGCATGGAACAGCTGTGACTTTCCCTTTGTCTCTGAAATAACTATCTTCCACGCTGCATATGCATGAGAGAATGTTTTTTCATATTAGTAATTCACTTATGAGTTTTACTGCTCGTTAGAAGTGATACTGTTTGCTAAATATATATTAAGACACTCCTGTTGTTTATCTGCTTGAAGAAAGTCACAGTCATCATCCATTTGTAAAATATTTTGAGCCAACTATATGAAAAGTTCAGCATAACTAATGCCATTTCTAATACTTTTGTAAAAATATATTTTTTCTGCTCTATCTTCCTAGTTAGGCAATGTATTATGTATATCTTTTAACAGTTTTCTTACCTTATTTAGTTAAATATTGGTATTTCTGGTATACCAATTTGATTCATTAATTTCTATATTATTGGTTGTTAATGATGATTGGACCCACAGAAAGTGTTTAATCAGTTCAGATTTCATCTGACCAGAGGACAGGTGGGTTGTCCAAATTTGTGATGATTCTTTATCACTTTAAAATGAATGCTTCTTCCCTGAAAATTCCTTTTCCGCATAACTATTGGAGGATTTTCCTTTAATTTGAATTCAACAGGAAGGTGTCTATGCCACAAACTCTGCTTTTCTTGCTGAGCTGGTCTGTTAGTGAAAGAATTTTAACTGACTTGGCAAATTGATTTGTCTCCCAGTAGCTTCCTATCTGAGCTCCTCATGCAAGGGGAACAGGGACTTCCAGAACATGCTTATGACTTGATGGAAAGGTCAGATCTGACCTGAATAAGCTGGCATGGCCATGATTTGTGTATTAGGAATAGTTTTTGGTGAGACCTCTCTTCCTGGCTTGTAGGTAGCTGCCTTTTTGCTGTGTCTTTATGTGGTTTCTTTTCTGTGCAAGTATGGAAAAAGAAATCTTCAGTGTCTTTTTCCCCTTGTTATAAGGGCACCAGTCCTATAGGATTTGGGCCCCACCCTTATGACCTTACCTAATCTTCATTACATCCCTAAAGGCCCTAACTCTAAATACAGTTCGATTGAAAGTGAAGGCTTCAACAGTGAATTTTGAAGGAAAACAATTCAGTCTGTAGCACATAATACATATGGAGCACTTACTTTGTGACTAACATTTATTTAGAGACTAGATATTATATTTTGCAGAAGGGGAAACTGAGGTCCCAAAGGTTAAGTGTCTCACCCAAGGTCACAGATAATAAGGAGCAGAGTTGGAGTTCAAACTCAGACAGGCCAGCTTCAGAATCTGTATTACTCTTCAGCATCTAACATAGCAGTGACATATTTAGAGCTTTTCTTTGAAAATTTTTACTTAAGATCTAATCTGAGATGAGATTTCCTTTAGCTTTTTATTGGACACAATATAAAAATTGGTGTCCAGCTTTTTTTTTTTTCTTAGTAATTCACTTTTTACCTAATATAGCAGTTAAGAGGGTGGACTCTAGCCTGAGTTTCTGAGTCAAAAGTGTCTTTTTTCTGGAGAATAGAGAAAATAGAATAAACTGCCTCATTGGAATGTTGTGATGACAAAATGAGAGAACGCATATGGAGGGCATAGCCATGGGCCTGGTGCACGTGCCCGAAGTGAATGGTTACTAAAGACGGGGCCCTAAACAAAGGGTGATCTCAGGCAAAATGGCTATTTTCCCTACTTGACCTTATGCTTTGTTGTAGATCTGACAGGCCCACTAACTAGTGGCAACATAAGCTTTGTCGCAGAATTTAAATGCTGTGAGTTAGGCAAGTCTTCACAAAATGATTTTTTTCCATCTTTTTTCCTTAAATAATTTTGAAGACATCGGTGGTGTATTTTGGTTTGTATTTTACTTGTAGAATATTGGATTCCAATTAAGCCAGAAGATACTTATAAGTTGTGATCTTAAAGGGCCAATCTATGCCTTCTTGGTATCGAAAATAGTAGACAAAATAGTACTTGCCCAGTATAGGAGAATGGCATGCAAATAGTATGATGTATAAAATGCTGGGGATGGAGGAAATAGTTCTACTTCAGAGTATCGAAAACAACCAGTAAGAAAAGAAATCATTACTTTGAATCCCGATGGCTCTCTAGTTGCTAGGTACAAGTGAATTAATCCTTAGTCACATAATGGGGGGATATAAGTATTTATCTGCCAATCAGGGAACCAAACTACCAAAGTTAACATTGCTTCTTGGAGCAATTATTTCTATTTTAAGCAACTTATTTGCAAATGTAACTTTGGTTTCCAACCTATTTTTAAGTTTAAATTCTATTTTTATGACTACTTATATATGACCCACCCTTCATTGACAAAGATGAGATTGCTGGTCAAGTTAACATTGAGATTTTTTAGCATTGATTTAACATTCAATCTACTCTGCTCCATTAGTATTCTTGCTCAAGGCCCACTTTGACTAATAACAAGTATTTTCTGGACTTGGGTTAAGGGTTCAGTCTATGGCCCTGAAAAAGATACAAGCTTTGGAGCTTATATGAAAATCAGACTCCTAACCTTGGACTAACAAATTAAATACTTAAGCACAACAGCCATAAAACTGTAAGAATCAATAGTTGCATAAGGTCCATAAATGAAATCACAAAACAAATCCACAGAAAGAATATATACTCACACTTTGAAAGCGTGATCATGTCATCCCTACTGACCATCCCAACAAATTATATTTTTAAATGCTTAATTAGTTTTAAACTAATAAATTTCCATTAATGTATGGTGGTTCCTATACATCCCTAACACTTTTCCCCCATCATTTGAATTTCTCTCTAACCTAATCATTCACCCAGGAATTGTAAAAATGCTTCTGTTTCCCCATGTGATCTGACCCTACTTATCTCCTCAACACGCTTTCTCTCCATCTTCTCCCTTGTACTCTGGGATTCTACCATATTGAATTGGCAGTTCCTAAGATTGGCCAGGGTTTTTACCCCTGCACTTTGCTGTCTTGCCTTCCCCCTGCCCAATTTAGCAGCTCCTTCCCTTTCAGGGCTCAGGTTAAAAGTCCCGTCTCCTTGGCCATCCTTCCTTGCTATGATGCTTTAGGGCTAGACTGATGCTTCGGCTGTGCCATACCAAACCTACAAAAATACTTGCCCTTCTCAGAACTCTTCTCATAAAGGGTTATGTTGTGTTAGCTGCTTTACCTTCCAGACCATTCGACTGTTTTATTTTATTCCAGCTGCTATAGCCCAGAGCCTCACATCTAGGAAGCACTTGATAAATAAACATGTTGAGTAAATTAGTAGTTTTTATTTTTTCATTTCCTTTTCCAAACTGTCTTTAGTATTGAACCAATAGCCAGAATCTTCATTGAATTAGTAATATATCTATGTCTATATATATATATATATGTGTGTGTGTGTGTGTGTGTGTGTGTGTAACCAACAAATTGATACTTTCTCAAGTGGGGCATCACCTAAATCATATGAGGAGCAAGTTATCTAAGTCACAACAGAAAATGGTAGGAGGTATGTGGTGGCAGGTGCAGCCTGATTGGATGGGAATTTTATATTCAAGAAATTCAGTGTGTCTTTTACTATAGACTTAATTTTTGACTTTTTATGTTCCTTTATTTTAGATTCTATTGCCTTCTATAAAATGAGTCCAAGCCAAACAAAGGATGACTTTCATGTGTGGAGGTGCTGAATGTGCCTTCTGTCTGTTTGTTTTTGGTCCTTTTTGTGAGTTACTGGAGCCTGGAGCTCCACTGACCTGCCTGTACTTTAGATTCCACATAGTGGCCTGAATTTACTGCCATCTCCTTAGATGGCAATAAGCTAAACATTTGAAAAATTACTGCATTGCAGGGTCCCAAAGTAGGTCACTGGAATTGAGCCTGGCTAATAACTTTTCCATCCTATCTGTTTTCTCTTGCCATGTTGCCCTGGGATCCTTGGGATGGCTTTTTTTCTTTCTTTTTTTTTTTTACTTAAAAAAATTATATTGATTTTCTTTAGCAAGCAAATAACTCTTTTTTTTAGAGATGGTGTTTTGTTATTTTAGGGATGGTACATGACAGTCCCACCACTGCAATGAGAAGCTATATTCATCAGGATATAGATGTGCTGAGGATCAAATACTGTGAAAATTGCAAGCATTTTGCTCCCGCACTCAGTGTAATAAAGACGAAAAATATCAATAAAACTAAAAACCATTTTCCAGACATGCACTCAGGAATGATTGTGACTTAGAGAGCTGCTTAGTTCTCTGGGCACAAATGATGTCAGTGTTTTGTTTCTTTAGCGTCTAGGTGAACTAAACATACCTATGTTTTTGTTGATAACATAGTTTTTATATCATTTATCCAAGTTGAAAGGGTAAATTTCCTTTTATGGAAGCCTAAGAGTTACTCAACACATCTCTGGGAAGCCCTGGTTAAGTGCCCTTTAGGAGCACCACTGCTCAACTCAGAGTTTGCCCCACACCCTTCAGGGAAAGTGTCACTTCACCTGGGACCTGTTTGATTTGCTGCCATGTGGCAGCCTGGGAGTTCACCCATAAAAGTATTTGAAATTCTATTTCATTTTATATCCTACCCTTATCTTTTGTGTGTTCAGAGTGAAAATCTGAGTGGTTTTTATCACAAAAAAGTGCTGGATTTTGTCAAATGCTTTTTTTTTTTTTTTGGCATCTATTTAAATGACCATATAATCTTTGTTTTGCTTCCATTATATAGTGCATCACATTGATCAATTTGTGTATGTTGAATTGCAGTCCTAGATGAAGCCCATTGATTTTGGTGGATTTTTTTTGTGTGTGTGCTGTTGATTTTGGTTTGCTAGTATTTTGTTGAGGATTTTTGTATCCGCATTCATAAAGGTATATCGGTCTTTAGTTTTTGTATTTATTGTGTACTTTCCTCTGTTTGATGTCAAGGTGATGATGCTGGCTTTGTTGAATGAGTTGGGGAGGATTCCCTCCTTCTCCATGTTCTGGAATAATTTCTTCCTCTTCTAGGCAGATCTGGTAGAATTAGCTGTAAGTCTTCATTCTGTTGGAAGATTTTTTATTACTGCTTTGATTTTGCTGCCCATTATTTGTCTCTTTAGGAGTTCTATTTCTTCCTGATTGAGTCTTGGGAGATTTTTGTGATCCAGGAATTTGTCCATTTCCTCTACATTTTCTAGTGTGTGTGTGAGCTTTTCACAGTATTTACAGATGATGTTTTGCATTTCTGTAGTATCAGTTGTAATATTCCCTTTTCCAGTTCTGGTTGAGTTTATTTGTGTTTTTTATCTTCTATTACTGGTTAATCTTGTAAGAATTCTATCCATCTCATTTACTTTTTAAAGAATAAAAGACTCAGTCACCTTTCTTGGCAGCTAGGAGTTGGAGGGGGAGAGGAGGAAAAGAGTCTGAATTGGGAAAAGCTGGCACTCTGGTGGTCTCTGTCCCTCTGTCTGGGAGGCAGCCAACCCAGAATGTCCTGGCTCTGGGGTCATGCAGATTTTCCAAGACCTGCTGCATTCTGGGCTGGAGCTGGGAAGTGTTTGTATGAGAATGTGCAAGATGAAAACCGAGGAGCTAAAGCTCCTGGCGGAGACAAAGGTGCGATAGGTGGGGAAGCCACAGGGCATCTGATATCTCCCCTCAGGTTTGTCGTGAGGGGAAGTGACCCCCGGGGCATTGGAAGCCTGGTGCTTTGTGCTCAAGAAGCTCCCAGGTCATTGGCAGCAACATCTTGGGCTTTCCAGAAGCTCAGGAGCCTACAGTCTGCCAGAGGTGTAAGGGAAGGAGGCACAAACGCCCACGTCCGTGCTTTCCTCCAGGCCCCAGGGTCCTTGGGGGTTGATCTCTGCTGATTTGTTGTTCCTTCTTCTTGTTCTCTGCAACTTCTTCCCGTGGAATCGCTGGTAGGTTCTGTTACTTTTCCTTCAAAGTTGTACCTCATCTTTTATTTTTTTTTTTATTTATTTTTTTATTTTAGTAAGACTTTTCCTTCTTTCTGAGTCCGTCTGACAGCTGATGTCTCTGTTCAGCCATGTTGTCTCCAACCCTCAATATATTCTTAATGCTTAGAAATTATCTTTTAACATGTTTCAAAGAGAAAATGTATGTTTAAATTGTCAGTTGCATTTAAAGGAAAAGAACTTTGGGAGAGGCCCTCAACACCAACATTGTGAACTGGGTCCATAGATGGATACTTACAGTGTCTGTTCTCTCTCGCCATCTTGGAGACACTGAGTGGAATGTCCACTCCTCCAGTCCTACCTTAGCAGAGTGTGGCTGTTGAACTGGATTCATCCATTTGTCCCTCTAGACTGAATACCTTATAGCATCATAATTATCCATACAGTGCCTAGACTATATTAATTGATGTTTTATGAATATATTTGTTTTTATAATGACTCCTTAATGATTTATGTGTCAAATCAGCTAGCAATCATCTTTCATAATGGTTATGTTTATGAGAATTTCATGTGTCTGGCTGGATATCCGCTTGCATTTTACTAGGTATCCTGGGAGTAGGATAGACAGTAGAGTACACATACATCAGTAGACTCTGTTACATAGGTACAGCAAGTACCCCGATCAAGGATACTTGATCCTTGAGATATACAGATACTTGTCAAAGAATATCAGCACTGCCTAAAGCCTGACCTTCTACTTGAGGCAGGACATATTCCTCCTTCACCCCCCGCATTGTCACTTGATGAAGACAGTTAGATTCCCTTGCTACACACAGGGGAATACAGCCCACATCATACAACATTACCTAACAAATTACCTGTTACTCTGTAGAAGACTTTATCTTGCACATATTGGAATTATTAGACTCAAATTCTTTTAAAGGTATTATAAGCCATCCAAGGTACACGTGATCTTTTCTCATGTTCCATCAAATGTTTTAGGTTAAATAAATTTAGCAGTGTCTGGATGCCCCATCATTTTTAGAGTTAAGATTTCTTTAAAATAGAAAAATGTGTGAACTCCCATCAAGCGATCCTGGGTTCTAGCTCCAGACCTTCTGCTAATTGCTATGCAATCCAGGACAAACCTCTTACAGGTCTGTGCCCTGGCTTCATCATCTAAATACTGAGGTGAGATAGTATAAAAGTCGGTAGAAGGGAAGATGCATAAATTATGATGCAGGTTAAACTAAGAGCAAAATTACTGTGGATATATTTTCAAACGTAGAGGTCCTAATATATTTGAAGGCATTTTGTGTAGTATTTTTATGTAGTATTAATTTATACTGTAGTCTACAGGGTGGACATAAAATGCGTGTGCGATTTTAAATAGTTTAACATAGTAAATTGAACATGAACTTTATGGATACCCTGTATGATAAAATATTGTATAATGCAATTTAATTACAGAATTTCCCCTCATGAATTAAAATACAGATTTTTAGAACTTTAGACAAATTTGTTGTACATTCACTTACATTTTTATCACTTGACTCTTATTCAGTTGTCATGTTCTACTGTAAAGTGGAATATATTATTTGAGTGGGAAAAATGGTTTTTATTTCATGAGAAGATTATTAATCTTTGGAATCTATTTTAAAGTATTATAACAATTATTATGGCATCCACAATGTTGCAAAAATTACATGTTTTATATTTATTTTAAATCCCTTAGAAGTAATAAAAGTCTTATGAGTCACATACATAAAACAACTATATGACTCAGGAAAGTGATTTTATTTCACTTTGGCAATGAAGCAGGAACTACTAGGGAAGCTATCAAGAATTCCGCAATTTTCTAAAGTGATGATTAAATGTTTAAACTTTAAATTACCTTCCTAAATATGGTCTATTTATTCTTGGAAATTTCAAGTCTGCCAGATTACTATTTTCAATATTAATTTTAATGCTCCATTTTTAAGAAACTGTGGCCTCCTTCAGTCCTTTACATAAAGTTTCTAATTTGGTGATGTTGCATTTTCAATTTACTCATATTTTTGAAAAATAAAGTTCATGGAACAATTTAGAACTCTTGAGTTACATCTTTCAACTGTCTGTCTCAAGTTGTTTGTTTTGCAGTTGAAAAGAAGATGATGGTTGTGGGGGGGGGGGGGGGATATTCCCAAAACTTCCCTGATAGTCTTAGAGCCTAGAGTTCTGCCTTGTTTGTTTCAAGAGAGTTTATTTCACTGTCTATTCATCTGAAGTTACTTTAGCCCCACCTCTGTATTTGACAAACCAACCAAGCCTCTCAGTCATTCATTGAAGCACTGAATTTGGAGCAAACTGTTCTTTAGTATTTGATGGTTTCTGTGAAGTTGTGAACACAGGATTACCACGATAACCAAACTTCTAATTTCCCCCTTGATCAGTGTGAAACCTTACTAATTTATTCTAGATTCAGGTCTCAGTTTCCATAGCACTGTTGTCTGCTAGTAGTGTCCTGTCCTATTGTGCCAGCACTCTCTTGTTTATACCTGAAAGTGGGCTGGCATTTAGAATTATAATCCTGTCATAGATATGAGAAAGCAGTGACTTTTTATAAAATGAATTTATAAAATATTTCTCACTTTTTGCTTTGCTCTTAGAAAGAAGAGTTTTAGAGAGTGAAAGGATTTTAGGAGTAGAATGAATCTTGGGAACCATTTTGGATAATGAGGCTTACTTTTCTATCAGAGAAAGTTTAACTCAGTTTCACCTGAGCTGAGTGATTTCATGGCAGTGGTGATTACATAGATTCCAATTTTTTGACTACTTTTCATGAAATTTCCCTTTTGAATACTTTTCATGAAATTTTCCTTTTTAAATTGCTTTACTGTTCTAAAACCAGTCATCAGATTTTGTAAGAATTGGGGTCATTATTTGACTAACCTTGTCTACATAATTATTATTATACCCAGATTATTGCAGCCTTGAAAATGGAAGTGCTTAATTATGATCCCAACCTGGTTTTCATCATTTGCCTATTTATTTATTAATCCAATCACTTTAGAGCTGAAACTAGGAAATTTGACCTTGGACGCTTTTTAAAGTTCATTAATATTAACAATCATTGGTGGTGCCTTACGGTGCCTGAAATTTAGTTTTATCACACTCACTGAAATGCATACAGGGACATACAGAAAGAATACGAAACAGTATCTTTTACATTTAACAAAATGTTCTCTAGAACTCATACCCCTGGGACACCTGATAATGAAAGTCAGAAGGGTGTTAAAAATCTAATTTAGAAAGACTTCACCAATTTGGTAAATAGAAAAGTTCTGAATAGTGAATATGGTAGCAAATATACATTTATTAGACTTTTGATTGGTTATGGATATGTGCTGAACTTTATGGGCAAAAGCACAAATATCAGAACATATTGTATTTCTTCTTATATTTTTTTCTTAAAAGACTTAAAATATTATCCATTTGAACATGCTTCACTGTTTCTGCTTGTTAAAGAATATAGTAATAATGCCTTTAAACTTGAAATCTTAAAATAAATCATTGGGAACAGAGCTTTGTATTTTTTATCAAGCTCTATATTGACCAAAGAATAATAATATGTATGCTTTATTTTTATAGTGCTGAATCATAAAGAAAACCACACGGCTCTGAGCTTTCTTTTCGAATAAGACTGATTTTTTTTTTTTTTAATGGCTAGAGAAATTGAAGATGAAAAAGACTTTGGAATTTAGGACTTTCCCAGCATAGATTGACATATTCTGTGTCCACTGCTATCTATCCCTCTGCGTCCAAGGCCACTACCTGTACCTAACATCCCCCCACACACAAATATATGTACTCCAAATATCTTAACCTGAAATGTAAACTCAGTCCTATGACAAAGTCCTAGGTTTTTCTGAGTAATCAGTTAGAAAAGTCTCTGTATTCTAGTGCACAGAGCGTATGATCTGGTGTGTTCACCCCAGCTAATTTCAATTCTTTCGGATGTCTCTACACAAATTGCTTGCTTACCTTCTCGTCTCTCTTACCCTGGGTTACTGAACATAACAATAAGGTTTTATGGTCTTTTATAGACCTGTTCATTACCAGAATCTTCTAGCACTTCACCAACAGCTGGTGGCAAGTAGTATCACTAATATTCTTTTAGAGATTTTTGGGGGGCTGCTTTTTTTATGCCCTCTGGTTATCATGAGAATGAATAAAGAGGAAGAAAGAAGACCAGTTTCTGTTTAATCTGAAATGATCAAGGGAAGTCCCCAATAGTACAGGCTGATTTTGACAGTGACTTGTATTTGCAAAATATACAAGGCTTCCTCTACTCCACTTTTTTATCTCTTTGATGAGAACAGTTTTAGTTTCATCCAAAATAGTTATATTTTAGAGGACTAGCTCCTACTTCCTTTGTCATATGAATGACCTATCAATGCTTCATTACCTAGTTTGCTTTTTAAAGGTTTCTTCTTTTTCTCAAAAATGAACAAACTCTTTAATTAGTCACATAGGTGTTTGAGTTTTGTTTCAGTACTGACACAAATACATGTGCCTGCAGCACTATAAATCTGAAAGGTAGTCCTTTATGTGAGAGAACTGTGAGGGTTTTTTAAGGGGGGTGGTGGTGTAAGAATTCCCAGTCAATTCTCTTGGCTTTTTGACGTATTCTCACTTATTATTTAGCTCATCTGTATAAATCCCCCTTATTTTCTTCCTGTTACTACACATGTCCAAATAAATATCTGGGCTTGGTAGCTCACTCCTGTAAACCTAGCACTTTGGGAGGCTGAGGCAAAAGGATTTCTTAAGGCCAGGTTCTAGACCACCCTGAGCGAGAGTGAGACCTCATTTCTACAAAAGATAAAAAATTTACTGTGCACGGTGGGGTATATGTGGAGTCCCAGCTTCTTGGGAGGCTGAGGAAAGAAGATGGCTTTAGCCTAGGAGTTTGATGGCACAGTGACCTATGCTGACACTACTGCATTTTAGCACAGGCCACAAAGTAGGAGCCTATCTTAAAAAGGTAAATAATTTAAAAATGAGTAAATAAATTTCTAAGGCTATATTTTTGCTTCCACTGAATATACTCATATGGAGGCCTGATTGCATGTAGTGTTAATAAAGTGTAACATTTTTTTCTCGGCATTTTATTAGAGGACCCTGGAGATCACTCTGGATTTGTGTAATTCCAATATGGATGCGTTCAAAGCTGATGGAATTTATTTGAAAACCAGAGAGATTGAAAGAGGTTCGAAACTGCTATAGTTACAGATGTTGGGCAACTGTGGACTAAAGCATTGACAGTACTCTGTTGTTTCATAAATGCAGTTGGTAATGTTCACAGCAAGATCGTTCTGCTTGTCTGAAGGTCGGAACTCTAATGCAAGATTTTAGGTCAGTCTTTGATATTAAAACTTAAGTCTATAAATTTCACATAATGAAGATAACATTCTTACTTTAAGGGAAAAATGAATTACAGTATTGCAAAACTGTTTTCTTAAATTTGATATTTGTAATACCTTAATGAAAGTAACATGACTCTCTTCTGCCTGAGGTTCCCAGCCCTGGGGTCACAGACTGTAAGTGGTCTGTTAGTAGCCAGGCCACACAGCAGGAGGTGAGAGGCGGGTCAGGGAGCAAAGCCTTGTCTGTGTTTACAGCCACTCTCCAATGCTCCACCTCATTCTCACGGGAGCACGAACCCTACTGCTAAATGCGCAGGTGAGGCGACTGGTTGTGTAGTCCTTGTAAGAGTCTGACGCCCGATGATCTGAGGTGGAGCTGAGGCAGTCATGGCAGCACTGGGGAGGGGCTGCCCAGCACACACGTTATCATTAGCAGAGAGGTTTGCCTACACAGAGATCATAATCAGACAGTTGCTTACGACTCATGACAAAATCCTATCTGTGAGTGGCGAATGACAATTAAGCTGCATCTGGAGGCAGGCTTTGCAGTGGCAAATGAGCATCTCACTTCAATTGTAAAGCTGCACCTGGTGATGGGCTTTCTAGGCAGGTGAGTTGATGTACAGCTGCCTCTCGTGGCAGATGTGGATCTAGACCCTAAGTCTGAGCCTGGCTTACTTGCAGTGTGTACTTGTCTCCGTCACAGTTTTGGTAAGCCCACAAGCTAACCCTGGCAAGAGTGAGTAAAATAAATGTCAGTGGAGAGGTTCTTTGAAAAGGAGGAAAGACCCAATGATGAGGCAGTAGAAGACTCTAAGTCTGCCCACAAAATGATAGCTGCATTGGAAAGAAAATACCAGGAGTCCTACTTCAGTTACGGCTCTCTGTAACAGGTGACTCACATTCTGTTTATTAAGTGGTGACCAGCTATCCAATGAAGCCATGAAACCTTCAAAACTCTTTCACCACAGGGAGACTAAGTACCCTGCATTAAAAGACAAATTTTTTTGGAGTTTTTCAAAAGAAAACAAAAACATGAACAGAAGGGATTCCTGAATGCCACCACTTCATGAAATGTACCTGTGCTGAAAACATCGTTCTTAGTGGCTCACCGCATTGCTAATGCTAAGAAGCCCTTTGCTAGTGGCAAAGAGCCAGTCCTGCCCACTGCTAAGGACCATTGCTGTGAACTTTTAGGAGAGGCTGCAGTTCACAAGGTAGCACGAGCACCATAACTAGAGGGACTGATGAGACAGCAGAGGACACTGAGGCCCAACTGTTAGAGAGGATGGATGATTCACCGTGGTGTGCAGTCCAGGTTATGAGTCTAGCACAAGGCAAAAGTGCTTGGGATTAGTTTATTTATTTATTTATTGAGGCATATATTTCAGGAGAATGCGAATAAAGGTATGTTTTGTATACTTCTGTTGTCAACCAACACCAAGCTGCAGAAGAATTAAAGTCTGTAAATGATTACATATAGGAAAACTGAACGGGTCATTTTGTATCAGTATATGCATGGACAGAGCAGCTGCCATGACTGGAAGGCTTTCTGCCTTCGCTACCCAGGTCAAAGAGGTCGCTTCTGAGTGTGAGTCTATACACGTGTCATCCACGGAGAAATGCACCTGCTCACGCAGCTCTGTGAGGAGATGGACGCAGAGCACACGTGTCTTCCCTTACATCTCATCTTATAAGTGAGATGGATTTCTAAAGGTAGACCACTGGCCACAGTGTTTGAGTTATGAGACCTGCTCCTGAGATTTCTTATAGAGAAACAGCTGCTCAGAATGGGTAATAAAACTTGCTCGTTGTATGACGTAATCAGCCTGCTCAGTGAGCTCACGCTGTCTCTTCAGGGGAGAATGAACTGTGTGCACGTCGGCAGATAAAGTGGCTACATTCAAAGACAAACTGGAGTTATGGGAGCTATGAGTGGACATTGGGATTTTTGACATGTTTCAAACATTAGCAGAGAATTTGAAAGAGACTGAACCGGCGACACCTGTGGCTTAAAGGAGTAAGGCGCTGGCCCCATATGCCAGAGGTGGTGGGTTCAAACTCAAGCCCTGGCCAAAAACTGCAAAAAAAAAAAAAAAAAAAGAGAGCGAGAGACTGAACCAAGGCCGGTCACCTGTCTCAGCTTTCCAAGGATTTTGGGCATCACTTCCCAGCCACAGAAGACACTGGAACTGGATCCATGACCCACTGAAGAAGCCAGGTGAACAGACTTGGTGCTAGAAAAGTATCAAATACTTGAGATCACAAATGATGTTGGCCTTAAAAGTATGTATGAGAAAACTTAATTCTCCAGTTTCTTTTAATCTCTTGATTAAAATCAAGGTAGATTATCTTGAGATTGCCACAAAAGCACTGAAAAGCCTTCTTCCATTGCCAACATCTTATCTTTGTGAAGCAGGTTTTTCTGCAGTGACAGCAACCAAAACAAGATTGCCAAGAAGACTGGACATAAGCAACACTGTCACTGTGTCCCACCATCCCTCCGATGGGACTGTGTGGCTGCATGAAAACTAGCTCAGGACTCTCTCTGTTTCTGTATTGTGTGAGTTGTATAATTATTTCATTATGTATTACAATGTCATAGTAATAGCAATAAAGTGCCTAATAAACGTAAGGTGCTTGAATCATCCTCAAACCATCCTCCACCCCAGACATGGAAAACTTGTCTTCCATGACAGCAGTCTCTGGTGCTCAAAGGGCCGGGACTGCTGCCTTACATCGTGGCACACTGAGTGGTGTTGCATTGAGTTCTTTTTGGTTAAGTGTCTGCAGTACTGTGCTGGTAGCTGTTTATCAACTGGCTTTCAGGACCAGGATGAGGTGGAGTGGAACTGATTTATAGCACTCACTGAATACCATGATGAATATACTTTCAGCATGGACAATTCCAACCTACCAATGTGATGGCACTAAGCAACAGATTGCCAGAAGATGTGAATAGTAGCACACTATCATATGATCTTCCCAACGTATAGATAACTATACATGTAGATAACCTCACTTTTCAGGTAAAAGTAAAATGTAGTCAAATAATTAGGAAATGATGTGTTTTATTACATTTTTTAAAACTAATTGTAATTTAATGTAATTAAATGTTCAATAATGGATATGGTTTAATAATGGACTCACAAAATGCATAAAAATTTAACAGTTTGTTCTCCTGAGCTAGTACAAACCAGCTTCAGCGCAGCACTGGAAATGTATTGGGGCACTTAGTCCTGTCATATCTGTGATATGTTCCTTTGATTATTACCTTTGCCTTTCTGTTTAGTCTCTCTGGATGACTTAGTATTCTTTTTATTTTTATTTTTATTTTTTATTGTATTTTCTTTTTCTTGTATTCTTATCATTAATATATATCTTTTAAATAAATTGCTTAAGTTTGATAATATGCTTGTTTCTGCATAAAGTAAGTTAAACACAATTGTTCATTGTCCCCCAGAAACTTAAAACTCAAGATAGATAGTACTAATTGTGGAAAGGAGACAGGAACATTGAAAAGATAGTAAAGGGTACATGGCACACCTCTTGGGTGCAGGACACAACTACAAGGACTCTGCCTAACACATGTAGACGTTGCAACCTGGCATTAACCCTCCCATTGTACCCTCCCATTAACCTGAAATAAAACAAAGCAATATTAACAGTGTCAACATTAAACAATACTGAGTTAAATTGTTCTGTTTCTCCAGGCTTAAGTTAGGAAAACATATTTTATTTTTGATTAGGCTGATAATGGCTGTGGTGCATTTAAGTAAGATTTTGTTAAGTCCTACCTCCTTTATCTTTTCAATTTTTGTGCAGGTTGATAGTGGTTTGAGGTGACCTGGAGACCTTCTTTTGCCATTAGAAGCAGGAAGATTGTGTCAGTCACTATAGTGTTAAATACCAGAGTGGCTTCAAAAAACAAGGGACACTCCCATGGTTTTCGTAGGCTAGACTTCTGAGATGACTGGTTACAAATAAGGAATATTTGGCAAACATTGTTGGCAAAAATCAAAGGGAAAAATGATTGCCTTTTAACTGGGAAAAAATTCTCAACAGGCTGGTCAAAGTTGATAATGCGATAGTGGTCTTGCCACTTGTACCATAGCTTATGAATTTCTCTTCTATTACAGAGAATACCTGGTAGCAAGCCAAACTTTCTCCAAAGAGAGACATTCTATAGAAATTTCTAACCCTTTTTATGGGTGACTCATTGAAGAACTGCCTGGAACAGTATTTCCTGTACTCGATTTTAATATTTTAGCTATTATTGAGAACAATTATAGGCACATGTTCAATAAAGAATACTTTTCCTGCTTTACACTTAGTATTTCTTGTATTAAAACCAATGTGAAGATTATTTTTAGAATTCATTAACAGGAAATAATTTCTTTCCTTTAATTTTTTTATTTATTTTAAGATGAAGATTCTACATAACATATTAATCTTTCACTTTTTGTCTTGGTTGTCAGGAATTGAAGTTAAAATTAACAGGTTTTAACAAGTGTGTTTAAAATTTGTTTCCTAATCACTCTACATGTTTGATTTTTTTCTCTCTTTAGCATATATGTCATTATTTAAAAGCAACTTCAAATCTTCTAACAGAAGGTAGGGCATAAATTATCAACAACTTTAGTCCAAAGAGATGTTAATGGAAAAATAATATTTGTGATGTAAGGTGCATGTCATGCTGGTGAGACTTGTTCTCTGTAATCCCACTTGCTACCTGGAGTTATTTTTCCCTTCTGTGACCCTTACTCTACCAGTGTGATCTTGTGACATGATCACATGGTTATATTCAGAATTACTGTTACCTGGTATTTCACAGGGAGCGATAAGGCATTGCACCAACAGGGCAAATATAAGAGATGGAAAGAGATGATAGTGCCCCAGGTCACCACACAGTGAGGCGAAGAATGTTGATCCAACTTGGAGAAAGATGCAAGCAGAAAGCTCACAGTCCCCAGGACACGCCCCATGGATAGAAACTTCACTATCTGCCAGGCTAAGAGACAAAGAAGTTGTTTCACAGCTTAGCAAAGCTCAGTTTCTGCTTTGTCCCTGTGAGCATCTCAACACAGAATATTTGTGTGAAACTATAGTGCCCGGCCACATAGGGAGCTCTTGTGGCTCTTCATTCTCATGGCCAAAATTCGGGTGTACAGAGCAAGCATAGCCCGGAAGCAGCACTCTAACAAAATGAAGATTCATTGTGCTGCATGTCACACACATCCTTGTGAAGCCCAGCAGTTGTGTTCTCATCTGTGCTATCTAGTTCTCCTGTGAGAGGAGGAGGCTGGGAGACAGGGCTGAAACCTAAGGCAGGCTTCAAGGAAACAGCCCTCCGGCAGAAGGTAACTGTGGGGCTGATAACTGGCTCTAACTGCCTTGTCAGCTATCTCTGTCATCTTGCATGAACTTTGGCTAATTGGTGTATCATTTATGTTGCTGTTCAAAAATGTCTTCACCCTTGAAATCCTGTTCCTGAGACAACCATATGAAGTATGAAGATGGGAGAAACCCTAGTCTAGGAATTACTACTTAAATTATTAGTAAAAGCCTCAGCTATTCCTCCCTTACATCAGTAAGACTTCAAAAGACCACAAACAACTTCTTGGCATTACAGGTGTTTTTTCCCCCAGCCTACCTGCTCTGCATTCTGAGAGGGTACTTTTGCTTTCTATAAAAAACAAGCAAAAAATGAAAACAAAACAAAACATAAAAACCTTATAGGTTTGGAGCTATTATAAATAAAGCTACTAGAAACATTTGTGGGAAAAAAAAAAAGAAAAAAGAAAACTTTATAGCTTGTATGGCTTAAATAGTACATCCTGAAATTGTTTCCCTGATGATCACCATGAACCTGGAAAAGCTTCCACTTAGAGGCCTCTAACTCTTGAGGACATTTTGTGGTCAGTGTGCTGATGCGGTCAGCACGGTGATTTCCCCATTGCTACCGTCATATACACATCTTCATGCCCAGGTACTTGGTATTGAGTAACCATAGTGTACATCTGGCTGTGTTGTATTTAGATATATTTGCATTGTTGACCATATTCACGTTAAACTATTCATTCAAGGGAGAATTTTTTGCTATAGAATTGGAAGCTTTGATGAGAAAATAACTGGTTTGTATATCATTAAAACAACCTACAAGAAACTGTACAAGTTTTTTGTTTTTTTAAATCAATTCAGTTTTGTTACAGGAATCAAGGTATAACATTTTGTTCTCTTTTATATTTACAGAGATTACTGAAATAAATTATCACATTTCACTGATGAACAAGTTTATTACCTGGAAGAAAATGTAATCAGTTCAGAAAACATTTCTTATCACAAGGAGCTAAATGGGTCTTATTTTCTTTGGTTGTTATTGTATTATGCTGTTCTCATAAAGAAAATTATTAAAATTCATATTGTACTAGGAAAGTAGACCTGTAAATAATACCTAGTAGAAAATTACAGTAAAAGTGGTACAAAGAAGAGATCTTGGACAAGTATATTAAAAATTCTTTACTTGTAAAGAGTTAGCACTATTTTACTGCTGTCATAGCTTTTTCTCCTCCTCCTCCTCCTTCGACAGAGTCTCCCTCAATTGCCCAGTCTAGAGTGTTCTAGTGTTAGCCTGACTCACAGAAACCTCAAACTACTGGGTTCAATTGATCCTCCTGTGTCAGCCTCCCAAGCAGCTGTTACTACAGATGTCCCCCATGAGGCCTGGCTAATTTTTTCTATTTTAGAAAATAGACTGGCCTTGAACTCCTGAGTTCAAGGGAGCCTTCCACTTCAGCCTCCCAGAGTGCTGTGATTACAGGCGTTAGCCGCTGCCCCTGGCCTCTCATAGCTGATTTGACTTCCCTTATTTTTGAAATAAGTATAAGCAATGAGACATAGTAAGTATAACCACAGGAGATATAATAAATTTCCAGACTTAAAAAAATGAAGTTTATTAGTGTTTCTGCAACCAAAGACTTTTTATTAGAAGAATGGTATTGGCCCAATGAGCTGGGAGAAATGCTCCATGTAATTTGAAATCATATTTCTTTGGGTGACTTAAGGCCAAGGAAGCATTTTAAAATTAATGTAATTCTTTTGGAAGACAAAGTCACATTCTAAGTTATTGAAGGTATCTTTAATATTTCTGTAAGATATTTATTAAGTTTAAACTCATAAAAACTCTTGCATGTTGGTTTGCGTTTCTATTTGTATTTCTCTTTACCAGTTGTATTTACATTAAAAGCGGCTCCTGGTTTCCTCTCCCTTACAGGGTCTGAGAGTGAAATGATCTGTTTGTACACCAATTTTGCAGAGTTTGTGTCCCTCTGCGTCTGTATTCATGGAGTTTAACCTGTGCCTCTTAATGCTTCTGAGGGAGAATTAGAACTTTATTGCTGTAACAGACAATTTTGAAGTACCTAGAATAAATTGCCCATTTTCTTCCTTATCTACACACTGGGTCGTGTGGGTCATACAGTGTTTGAAATCCTTTTTTCTTCTCCTGCCGTGCCTAGCACACTGTTTGGGGCAAGTGACAGAAATAAAAGCTGACTTGACTTGTAGATTTCTAAGTACACGTGGTATCATTCTCAGCAGCCTTCTATACAGTGACTACTGAAATTGGGGGGCGAGGATAGGGTGGGAAGGGTTCAGAGTCTGATCTTTGGGTTTAATTATCTTCCCAGGAGTCCTCAAACTTTTTAAACAGGGGGCCAATTCACTGTCCCTCAGACCGTTGGAGGGCCGGAGTATAGTTTAAAAAAAAACTGTGAACAAATTCCTATGCACACTGCACATATCTTATTTTGAAGTAAAAAACAAAACGGGAACAAATACAATTCACACTGCTTCATGTGGCCCACGGGCCGCGGTTTGAGGACGCCTGTATAGACTCTAACGAAGGTCTATTTGTCTACCGACGTCAAAATACTCCTGTATTCCCTTTCTGTTATTGTTGATGCTTTGTTCTTTCCTTCTTGAGCAGCCTATGAAAGGAATTTTAATAATAAAAAACTGTTGTCTCATTGCTTAAGTATGAATTTTTTGTTTTGGTTCTTCCTTCACTGTTTCTCCCACTTAAATCGATACAGCTCTAAATATGCTTATTCCCTTTCTTTTTTGTCTTTATTGCTTTTCTGTTACCTTTTGCTTTGTTTCAAGTGGGCATTCAGTTGAAAGCCTTTAACTCCACTTCATGCTGTTGCCCTCTGTTTTTGTCTTTTCTTTTCTCTCTCTTTCTGTTCTTTTTGTTAATTGTGTGTAATTAATGTCAAAAAATGTCATTTTTGGCATACCAAAAATGGATGAAATGGTAAAATGTTATGGTTATGTTTATTTTACCACAACACAAAGAACATGTTGCTAACTTTCTGATATGACATTTCAAATGTTCTTCAGATTAATATCTTCCAACTTAGAATGCAATAAATCTATCAGAAATGAACACATACTAGAGTACATTCCTGAGTCCGTGCAACAGTGAGCCTTGCGAATCCTCACCCTCCCTAACGTGTTAGAAGGCAGGGAAGTTTTCCTTCAGCCTCCAACTGCCTTTCCACCTACATTAAAACACAAATGATTGCTTAAATCTTTTCTCCTCTGTACCATTTCTATCATGGTTCCTATTGGCTCTCTGGGAAGATTTGGCCTGGCAATATTTATTTTATTACAGCATTTTTTGACATATGTATACAGCTATGAAACTATGACCAGAATCAAGGTTATGATCATTATCTATTTTGCGAAATGTCTCCATAAGCTGAGTTACAATTATCCTCCCGTATAACTTTCTATCCCACCTCTGACCTGTTTTCTGTCACTGCATATTAGTACCTATATTCTAGATTTTTACACACATGTGCACGCAGAATGTATTCTTTTATGTCTGACTTCCTTCCTTCAATATAATTATTGGGAGATTTATTGATACTGTAGTGTATATAAGTAGTTCATTTCTTTTTTGTGTGTGAGTTATGTTCACAGTACAGATACAGCACAGTTTCCTTGTGCTTATACCTATTAACAGATATTCGGATTGTTTTCAGTTTTTTACTATTATGAATACACCCATTAAAAATATCTGTTTATACATCTTTTTATGCACATATATTTTTATTTCTTTTGGTAAGTATCTAAGAGAGGGAAGGTTAGATTGTACATGATAAATATATATTTAAATTGTTCCTAGAAGTGGTTGTACGATTTTATACTCCCACTAGTATTGTCAGAGTTGCAGTAACTCTACAACATTTAGTTTGGTTAATCTTTTTACTTTGAGCCATTTTAATAGATGTGGGTTATCATTTGTATTTCCCTAATGACTAATGGAATTGAGCATCTTTTCATGTAGTTGTTTGCCTTTTAGCTTGCTACTCAATTTATTAAAATTTAAAAAAAAACAACAACACCTTTTGCCCTTTATTTCATTATTTCCTTATTACTATTTCATGGTTCTTCCCCCCCCCCCCCCCCCGGGGTTGGGTTTGAACCCACCACCTCCGGTATATGGGGCCGGCGCCCTGCTCACTGAGCCACAGGCACCACCCCTATTTCATGGTTCTTTATATGCTCTTGATACAAGTATTTATTTATATATGATTTAATAATACTTTCTTTAGGCTGTAGTTTATTTTTTTCTATTCTCTTAAAATGTGCTATGAATGAAAGTTTTCATTTTCATGATACTTAGTTTATTCTCCTTTGGGTCATGCTCGTGGTGTTACATCTAGAACATTTTTGCCTCATCAAGTTTCAGAGGTTTTCTACTAAATTTTCTTCCAAAGGTTTCATAATTTTAGGTTTTATAATGAAGTCAGTGATCTATTTTGAATTTGCATATAATGTGTGAGGCCTGATTTCAAGTTTATTTTAGTATATATGAATATTTAGTTATTTTCACCCTTTTCAAAAGAGACCACCTTGCTACACTTTAATGCCTTTTGAACCTTTTTTGAAAATCTGATATCCGTACACTTGTGAATTTATTTCTAGACTTATACCCATCTTGATTATCCTGTCTTTATAGTAGTATAAATCTTGAAATTAATGTTAGCCCTTTAACATTGTTCCTTTTTTCAAAATTATTTTAGCTATTCTCAGTCTTTACATTTTCGTAGAATCCGTTTTCAATTTGTATAAATGAGCCTACTGGGAATTCGATGGGATTATATTCAATACATAGTCCAATATGGCTGTATGGCCACCCTGTATATTATATCTGTCTTATCTATAGAAAACTACTGAGCAATACCGAGGCTTCCAACTCATGAGAAAGGTGTATCTCTCCTTTTATTTGATTCTCCGTTAGTTTCTTTCAGCAATTGCTTATGTTTTTAGTGCATAGATCTTTAATACCACTTGTCTGGCATATACCTATGTTTTTCATAATTTTTAATTTTAGTGTAAGTGATTTAATTCCAATTTTTAATTTTTTGTTGCAGGCATATAGAAATATAATTTATGTTTGGTATTGATCTTGCACCCTGAAACTTTACTAAATTCATTGATTATTTTTCTATAGATAAAACAAATGTAATATATAAATATAGTACCATATATATTATTATCATCATGTATAATATGACATATAAATATATTTACTATATACGTGGGAGATTTTTCTATCTGAATTTTCTTTACAGATTGCTGTCCTTCCCAATCTTCCCTGATTTTCTTTCCTTTAACTTGCCTTATTTCATTGGTTAGAACCTTCAGTAAATGTTGAACAGAAGTGGCAAAGGTGAACACTGTTGTTTTATTTCTGATCTAAAGGGGAAAACATTGAGTATTTCACCACTAAGAAAATATTAACTGTAGGCTTATCATAGATATTTTTTGTAGTTTCCTTCTATTTCTGGTATGTGGGGAGATGTTTTCGTTCTATTATTTTTAAGAGCAGGGGTGGATATTGTGTCAAATGCCTTTTCTTCTCCTAGTGAGATGGTTATATGGTCTTTCTTTTTTGTTAATATGGTCAATTATATCAGTTAATGTTTTGATTGTTAAACCATCCATGAACATAAGTCAAATTACAGTAAGTTTGACTTGGTCATGATGCATTATCCTTTTTATCTATTACTGAATTTGAGTTTCTAAATTTTTGTTTGGAGTTTTTTTATGTGTTGCCACAGTTTTTTGTTCAAATAATGTCTTTTTATGATTCTCAGGGCAATTCTGGTCTCATAGAATGAGTTGTGAAGTATTCTGTTCCTTTAATTTTTCTGAAAAACTGAAAACAACTACATGAATCATTTATTCCTTATTTGTTTGGGCCTGGAATTTTCTTTGTGCATATATTTAAAAAACAAATCTAATTTTAATTTCTTTAATTCATCTTGAATGGGCAGTGGTAGTGTGTATCATTTGATAAATGATTGCACTGAATCTAAGTTGTTGAATTTATTGACATGAAATTGTTCAAAATACCACCTTATTCTTGAATTGTCTATACATTCTGCCATGATACTGCTTCTGTCATTCCTTTTATTGGTAATTTTTGTCTTTTTAAAAATTTTATTCTTTTTGTCTAATTTTAATTTTCACATATACATGTGTTAATTAGGTTTCCATTTGTTTGTCTTCACAAAATTAAAAAGACTTAAAATTTAATAACAATAACAATGTTTAAGATAAGGATTAGAAACAAAAACCTTGTAAAGAACGAATGAACATAAATCCAGCCTTTTCTGAAGGCATTGTTTGTCTTCGTTTTACTCATGATCACTCTCTCTAGAGGTTTGTTCTTTTTCTGTTAAATCTCAAAAAAAAAAAAAAAGCAAAAAACCCCAGCTTTTGGGTTAAACTGATTTTTTGTATTATTTCTACTTTATACTTCATTTTCACTCTTCTTTATTATTTCCATTTTGCTGCTTGATCTGCAATTTCCACCTTTTCTATTTTCTTAAGTTTATAGCTGAGGTCATTGATTCTGAGAACTTTATTCCAATATAAGCATTTATTCTGTGCTATTAATTTTCTTCTAACTACTGCATTAGCAGCATCCCATGAATTTTAGAATGCCTTGTTTTAATTTGGACTCAATTCAAAGTACTTTGTAATTTTTTCTTAAAATCTTCTCTGATTCTGCATTATTTAGAAGTATGTCTTATAAACCTTTGCATGTTTTCTGAAGATCTTTTACTATTGATTTCTAATTTAATTCTGCTCTGTTCAGGGAACACACATCGTGTGTCTTGAATGTTTTTCAATTTATCGAGGTATCCGAATTCTGTGTGGAAAGTATCCAGCCATTGTTAATGCTGTTTCTTGAAGTTCATGGCTGAATACTTTCCAGATAGCTTTTGCGTGTATTTTGCTGCTGTTGGATAAATTGTTCTGTAGATGTCAATTGGGTTGAGCTGGTTGTTTTTCAAGTGGGCTGTCAGCAATGGGCGATAGATTTTTTGATGATTTTTCATTTGTTATATCAAATATTAAGAAAAGAATTGAAATCTCTTACTCACTGCGGGTTTGTCTATTTCTCCTCCTAGTTCTATCAGACTTTGCTTCATTAATCATGAAGCTCTGCTGTTATGCGTATGGATATTTAGGAGTTTATGTCCATTTGATCATTTGCCACTATGTCATTATGAAATGAGCTTTGTTTATTGTAGGTAATGTTTTTTGATCTGAAATCTGTTTTTGTCTGATTTAACATAGCTATTCTAGCTTTCCTTTGATTAGTGTTGCCATGGTAATGTTTTTCCATCTTTTTACTTTTAACCTATCTGTGTATGTATATTTGATACAAATTTTATGTAGATAACATGTTGATCTTTCAAATATAATATGGCAATGCTTGTTTTTGAGCTGGAGTATTTAGACCACTTGCCTTTAATGTAATCATATAGTTAGATTTATATTCATCATGTTATTCAACTTCCATTTTCTGTTTTATCTGCCACCTTTTGTATTAATTGAACATTTTTATAATTTCATTTTAGCCACTTTTTTATTCACTAGCTATAATTGTTTTGTTATGTTAATGGTTGCTTTAAGATTTATATTTTGTCTTTTACTTATGAGTCTACCTTTCAGTGATATTGTACCATTCCAACTTCAAGTATAAGAACCTTATAATGGCATGCCTCCATTTCTCTCCTCTGGCCACTGTGGTGCTGTTGTCAAACAATTCACTTTTATCCTACGTTATAAATTTCAAGTGACGTTATTAATACTTATATTTAAATAGTCAATTATCTTCTAAGTACATTTAAATAATTATATTGCCTTAGCCCATGTTTTACCATTTCCTGTGCCCTTCAGCTTTGTGTGATAATTGCATCTGGTATCATTTTTCTTCTTCCTGAAGGACTTTCTTCAGCATTTCCTTCAGGGCTGGCTGACTGGTAATATGTTTCTGTAAATTTTATATGGCTTATAAAGTCTTTTTTTTTTTTTTTTTTGTCTTTGAAAAACGTTTTAGTTAGGTATAGAATTTTAGGTTAGCAGGGTTTTTTGTTTTTTCTTTTATGAATTTAAAGACGTTACTCCATCATTTTCTCACTTACATTATTACTAATGAGAAATGTGCTGCTACCTTACCTTTGTTTCTGTGGACAAATGTCTGTTTTCTTTTGGTTCTTTTTAAGACCTTTTTCTTTTTTCTTTTTTTTTTTTTTTTTGCTATCACTGATTTTGAATGATTGGACAATGATTTATTGCTGTATGGTTTTCTCTGTTTCTTATTCATGGTGTTTACAAGTGTCTTAGATCTGTGAGGTTATAGTTTTTTGTTTGTTTTTGAGACAGAGTCTCACTTTGTCACCATGGGTAGAGTGCTGTGGTGTCACAGCTCACAATAACCTCAAACTCTTGGGTTCAAGTGATTCTCTTGCCTCAACCTCCCAAGTAGCTGGAACTACAGGCACCCACCACAATGCCTGGCTATTTTTAGAGATGAGGTCTCACTCTGGCTCAGGCTGGTCTTGAACCTGTGAGCTCAGGCAATCCACTCACCTTGGCCTCCCAGAGTGCTAGGATTACAGGCATGAGTTACCACACCTGGCCTTTTTTTGCTTTCTTTTTTTTTTTTTTTTTTTGGGTTTCATTGTTGGGGTTTCATTGAGGGTACAAAGAACACTGATTGCATTTGTTAGGTTAAGTCCCTCATAGTTGTGTCTCATCCCCAAAAGGTATGTCCGACCCCATGACCCATCCTCTTACCTTCTTCCCTCTCCCTGCACCCCCCTTCTCCTACTCTCCCCTGGGTACTAGGTCAATTGTCCTCATATCAGAATTTAGTACATAGGATTCTTGCTTCTCCATTCCTCTGATGCTTTACTAAAAGTAATGTGTCCCATTTCCATACAGGTTAATGTAAAAGATGTAAAGTTTCTATGTTTTTAGTGGCTGAATAGTATTCCATGGTGTACATACACCACAGCTTGTTAATCCATTCCTGGGTTGGCGGGCATTTAGGCTGTTCCCATGTTTTGGCGATTGTAAATTGAGCTGCAATAAACAGTCTAGAGCAAATACCCTTACGGTAAAAGGATTTTTTTTTTCTTCTGCATAGATGCCCAGTAATAGGATTGTAAGGTCAAATGGGACGTCTAGTTTGAGTTCTTCGACGGTTCTCCATACTTCCTTCTGGAAAGATTGTATAAGTTTGCAGTCCCACCAGCAGTGTAAAAGTGTTCCTTTTTCTCTTCATCCACACCAGCATCTGCAGTTGTGAGATTTTGTGATGTGGGCCATTCTCACTGGAGTTAGATGGTATCTCAGGGTGGTTTTGATTTAATGAAGTTTTAAACATTTTCTTCTCTATTACTTAAAAAAGTTTTTTTCTCCTGCTTTTCTCTTTCAGAGACCAATTATATCTATCTTAGGCTGCTGGGAGTTGTCCCAGAGCTTATGAAATCTCTGGCTGATTTTTAACCATTATTTATTCTCTTTGTATTTCTTTCATAGAGTTTCTACCTCTGTGTCTAGGTTCACTCATCATTTTCTTCTGAAATGTGTAATTCAGTGTTCATTTTATCTGGTACAGTTTTCACCTAACATGTTATGGTTTTTATCTCTAGGAGTTTGTTTCTTTTTATACATTACGTGTCTATGCTTGAGCTTTTGAACATACGGAATATAGCTATAATAACTGTTTTAATGTCCTTGCTTGCTAATACTAACATCTGTGTAAGTTCCAGGTCAGTTTTGATTAATTCATTATGTCCTTATTGTATGTCATATTTTCCAGGTTCTTGGCATATTTGGTAATTTTTTACTGAATGACAGACATTGTTATTTTTACTTCTTTGGGTGTTAGATATTTTTATTCCTATGAATATTCTTTATCATTTTTCTAGGACACAGCTAAATTTCTTGGAAATAGTTTTAAACCCTTGAGGTCTTAATTTTAAAATTTGTTACGTGGGACCACAGACGTGCTCAGTCTACATCTAACTATTCCTCACCCTCAAGCCATTACAGTTCTGTGCCCTCTGCCCAGTTCTCTATTAATCTTGAGTTGAAACTTTCCTATTTGGAAGAAAGACCGTTCATGGCTTTGTGTGCATACTGACACTATTATTTCTAATCCTTTCTGGCTGTATCCTAATAGATATGTGCTGAAAAATACTTAGCTGAGTATGTGAAGAGGGTCCTCTGCAGATCTTGGGGAGTTACGTCTTTGTGCAGCTCTCTCATCCTTCTTCTGAAATCTGGATTCTTTGGACTACTTTTCAGCCTCGTCTCTTGAGTGTGGGATGCCTGCTGGATTTTACATTGGTGTCCTCTTCCTGACTTACTGGAAACTGTACAGGCAATACGCAGAAGCAACTGTGGGGCTTACCTCGTTTGTTTCTTCTGCCTTGAGGATCATTTTTCTTTGTTGCTTGCAGGGTATCTTGACAACTTATGGATATTTTGTTTATTTTTAAAATTTTCTCAGGCAAGTAGATTCAGTCCCTGTTACTTCTTCTTGGTCAGAGGGAAAGTCTACTTTGTTTTAGTATTTTAAACACATAAGTTGACTTATGAAACATATTTCAAAACTACCTTTTTATTTATCAGTGCAGATAGATCCTAATGTGTACACTCTCCTAATTCTACCTATGATAACAGTTCCTTCCATCAGGCAAATGTGAATGTGCTCTAGCATTCAACTTTCTCCTGGATAGATTGTGGAATGGCTTTTTTGGCAAAACTTTCAAGTGATTATCCAAAAAGTAGAGTCAGAAGAATTAATCAGTGGTTGTTTCCTCATTGAAAGAACATGGAATAAAAGAAATTGGATTTATTGCCTGGCTTTCATTTAATAAATACCTGACCTTGAGAGTCTTACATATTGTTCACCTAGAATCCTCAGTTCCCACAGGAGTAAGTGGAAATATTGGGTTAATCAGCTTATGAGTACAAATGAAAGTAGATATTAATTATTCAGTGATTTGTTAATTTTGAGATATAAAGTATTTATTAATGCAAACTATTTCTAAAGTAAGGTTTATAGAAACATTGAGCTTCTCAGATATCATGAATTATGTTGGTCTGAAATGTGTTAGTGTAGTTTCAGCCATTCCTGTGGGATCATCTTACAGTAATTACAATTTTAAGGAGTTTGTGTGTCTTAAAATGTTATCATTGCATATATTAATGCTATTCTAAATGCAGTTGCAAAAAGAAATATGACAAAAATTATTAAATAATTATCAGAATGAAGTTGAGTTAATAGGTGTGACATCCAATTATAACTTGCCTTAAGAGAAAAATGAAGAAGAGTTTGAACATTACAGCTTCAGCTAAGATCTATGCATGTGCTAACTTAGACTAGTTCATAAAGAGAAAAGAAATCTTTGTTAGTACATTAGTTACTATCTCATCTTATTTATGCCTCGATATGATCTAGAACCTAGGTATTATGTGGATTGAACTGTTCAATGGAAGATCACGCTTATTTTAAAATCTTGCTATTTTCCTGGAAGTGTATGCTGAGAGGCATTTTGGAACATGTTAGATTAAGTAATCTAGAGAGTGAGAAGGTGAGAAGCTATTGATAAGCATCAGGTGAGGCCAAAATGATCCACATGGTAATGGAGTTGGAGACATTTGTATGGACTTATGTTTAAATACAGATATAGACATAGCTACACACCTACACATACATACATAATATCTACATATTATGTATACCAACGCATATCTCTTCTGACACAGTATCTATTCTGCAGTCCAAAAATTAAGAAGTAATTTTGACTTTCAATTATTATTTTGGAGTAGATTTTATAAGGCTTTACAGCTGCCATAGATAGTGATTCTTGGATGGACCTGGGCAAAGTAAATTGAAAACCTTCTGGAAATGATCCACAATGCTAGATGCCTTTATGAATATTTGTGACTAGTGGAGGGAGGTCAAAATGTGAATATTACCAAGAGTTTGTAGGAAATTTATTTCAACCCTCATGGATGACTTTGAAGGGTTCAAACATTCAGTGAAAGAAGTCATTGCAGATGTAGGAAAATAGCTAGAGAATTAGAATTAGAAGGAGTTTAAAAGTATGACTGCATTTCTGTAATCTCATGATAAAATTTTCTTGGATAGAGGAGTGGCTTTTTATGGATGAGCAAAAAAATGTACTTTCTTGAGATAGGCTCTACTCCTGGGGCATTGAGGCCATGGACATTGTTGCAATGCTAACAGGATTTTTTCAAAATTATGTAAACTTTGTTGTAAAGCAGTGACAGGGTTTAAGAGGGCTGACTCTAATTTTGAAAGAAGTTCTACTGTAGATAAACTTATATCAAACAGAAATCTCATGCTACAGAGAAATATGTAATAATAGTCATTTGGTGCAGCAGACTTCATTGTTTTATTTTTAAAAATTGCCACAGTCACCCAAGCTTTAGCAACTACCACCCTGATCAGTCAGAAACTACCAGCATCCAGGCAAGACCCTCTAAAGGCAAAAAGCTTATGACTCACTGAAGGCTAAAATGAACATTAGAATTTTTTAAATATTTTTTTTTTTATTGTTTCAGGCTAATTGAGAATATGAAGAATTACGTTATAGCGTTTGCCTTTGTTAGGTAAAGTTCCTCTTATATTTGTGTCCCACCCCTAGAGGTGTGTCCTACACCCCAACACTCCCGTTAAGTAGGAGCATACCCATCCCCCCCCCCATGCTCCCTTGCTCCCTCATTCCCCCACCCCCCCAACTTGAATTGATTTGCGTTTTCCTCTTATGTGGCTGTGTATTAGCTCCTCTACTGGCTTCATATTAGAATTGATTACATTGGTTTCTTGCTTCTTCATTCCTGTGATACTTTACTAAGAAGAATGTGTTCCAACTCCATCCAGGTTAATACAAAAGATGTAAAGTCTCTATCTTTTTTAATGGCTGGATAGCATTCTATGGTATACATATGCCACAGCTTGTTAATCCATTCCTGGGTTGGCGGGCATTTAGGCTGTTTCCACATTTTGGTGATTGTACATTGAGCTGCTATAAATAGTCTAGTGCAAATGTCCTTATGATAAAATGATTTTTTTTTCTTCTGGGTAGATTCCTAGTAATAGGATTACAGGAGAAAATAGGAGGTCTAATTTGAGTTCTTTGAGGATTTTTCATGCTTCCTTCCAAAAAGATTGTATTTCTATACCAGACTCAAGGCTGTATTACAAGTCCACAGTCATCAAAATAGTATGGTATTGGCACAAAAATAGAGACATAGACATATGGAACAGAATATAAAACCAAGAGGTGAAGCCAGTCTCTATTTGCCATCTGGTCTTTGATAAAGCAAACAAAAGTATACACTGGTGAAAAGAATCCCTGTCCAACAAATGGTGCTGGGAGAACTAGATAACCACATGTAAAAGACTGAAACTGGAGCCACACCTTTCACCACTTACAAAAATTGACCAAAGATGGATAAAAGATTTAAATCTAAGACCTGAAACAATAAAAAATCTTAGATGAAAGTGTGGGAAAAATTCTTGATGCTGTTGGACTGAAGAAAACTTCAGTGGCAATTGCAACAACAACAAAATAATAAATGGGACTTAATTAAGCTGAAAAGCTTCTGCACAGCTAAGGACACAACAAGGAAAGCAAAAAGACAACCTTCAGAATGAGAAAAGATATTTTCAGTGTATGAATCTGACAAAGGGTTGATAACTAGAATCTACACAGAGCTCAAATTAATCAATGAAGAGCAAACAATTTCATCTACCAGTGGGCAAGAGATAGGAGCAGAACCTTCTCTGATGAAGACAGACAAATGACTAACAAACATTTGAAAAAAATGCTCATTGTCCGTGGTCATCAGAGAAATGCAAATAAAAACCACTCTGCTGTATCACCTAACACCAATGAGAATAGTTCACATCCCAAAGTCTCAAAGCTGCAGATGCTGGATGTGGAGAGAGGGGAACACATTTACACTCTTGGTAGGACTGAAAGCTAAAGATATAAGTTATTTATAATGAACACATCATTACACAAAAGCTATCCCATACTAACATCTATTATTCTGTTGACATGATGAAGAAGGCTTTTACAAGATCTTACATTGCCCTGTGTTTTGAAAATTACAATAGTTAATGCAGGTGCAAACACACATTAACTCCTTGACTGGTCAGCAATGTTTGGGTGTGAAAACACAAGTTAACTCATGACCTGTCAATAATAGGTAAGGTAGGTACATTGATTTTTAGACATAATGCTCTTGCACACTTAAAACACCACAGTGTAGTATAAATATAAGTTTTCTATGCACCGGGAAACCAAAAAATTCATGTAACTCTCTTATTGCAATATCTGCTTTATTGAAATGGTTTGGAACTGAACCTGAAATATCTCCTGGGTATTCCCGCTTTCATTATTAGTGTGTGCATGTGTATTTCCTTGCTCCAAAAGCTGAGCGCATAGAAGTAATGGTACACCAGCAGCAACTCATACAGCTAGCATTCCCATGTTGATTTCTAATGTTCTTATGAAAGGAGGATGACATCTTATAGAAATGACTAATTGTAGGTCTGTAAAAGGTAATGTAAAAGAAGAGCCTGTAACATCCTTTAATGCCAAGAAAAAAATGAAAGTTTTTTTTTGTTTTTTTGTTTTTTTTAATGCTCAAAAACTCCATAATGATAGTGATATGTCAAAGGGATATAGTGATCAAATGAAATGACTACCAGTGGTTAAAGCTGGAATTTTTTTTTTTTTTTTTTGAGACAGAGTCTCATTATGTCACCCTGGGTGCTGTGGAGTTACAGCCCACAGCAACCTCCAACTCTTGGGCTTAAGCGAATCTCTTGCCTCAGCCTCCCAAGTAGCTGGGACAACAGGTGCCTGCCACAACACCCAGCTACTTTTTGGTTGCAGTTGTCATTTTTGTTTAGCAGGCACAGGCGTGGCTTGAACCCACTAGCCTCCATGTATGTCGCTGGTGCCCTACCCAAAGGGCTACGAGCGCTGAGCCTAGAACTGGAAAAATTTGAGCAACAAAATAGATGTTCTGGGGGTATAACCAAAGGAAAAGTGAAGAATCCAGAAGTCTATACTGATATAAATAGATTAATAAGTAAATAAAATGAATAGGATATAATACAATCTCCTATGCAGGAGAATTCCAAATAATTGATGCCTCGAGGAAGTATGGCATAATTCCATTCTCCTTCAGTGAGGCCGATGCATGGTGACTTCCTCTAACATGTGTAATAAGGAAAGGTGGGGGAGGGGAGAATAACTTCACAGTGGAGAGAACTGACAAGCCCTTTTCCAGTCAGGTAATGCAGGTGAACATTAACCATGGTGAGCCATGTTGATGATACACGCCTCCTTGATATGGTAGAATGGGAAGAACACTTTATTGCTGTGATTTTTCTTTCAAAAACCATTAAGCCCAGTCTGATCATGAGCAAAAAGTCAGACAAATTCAACATAAATGCTATCATATAAAACCTGACCAATGCATCTCAAAACTGTCTAAATTGTCAAAAACAAGGCATGTATGAAAAACTATCTTTAGTCAAGGAAAGTCTGTGGAAACATGATAACTAACTGTGATCCTTGACCAGATGTAGGACATTAACTAAAAATGAAGGGAATATGAATCAAGTATAAACTTTATTTGATAATACGCCAATATTGATTTAATTGTAAAAATTGTACCATACTAATGCAAGATGTTAATAATAGGAGAAAATGACGTATATGGACATTCCCTGTATTACTTTCACATTCACTTTATAAACTTAAATATACTCTAAAAATTTTAAAAGTACTTAAAAATATTTAGCCTTATTTTAGCAGTTACCAGTTTAAGGTGAAAAAAATACCTACAGTACACAAATGAACTTTAAAATTCCAATCAAATAATACATTTACCTCAATTCATCTTTATATCTATTTATATAATAAGCATCTTTCTCAAATTGTTGCACAACTTGTTCCCACTTATTTTGGGTAGAATGCAACACCCCCCACCTCTCCCTGTTGATGGTACTGAGTAAATATCAAGAGGGAAGAAATGGGAAAATAACTCATTAAAAGTTGTCCCATGCTGTGAAATGTGGAACACATTTTTCCTATTAACTTCCTTGATTGAGGACAAAATATTTAAGCACTTGGTTACCTTTTTAAAGCATTATTGTGCTACATTGGAGCTGCTTATTTGAAACAATCCTTTTAAAATACCAGCTTTCTTCATTTTTAGGCAGAAGTATTAATTAGCTACATATTGGTAAGCTCTTGCCATTGATTTTCATTAACTCTGGACCTTGTTTTTAAAATCCTCAGCTGCTTCTGGAGGAATGGCAGTTGTCAGGTTAGAAAGGGTGCGGCACAGTTTTGGCTGCTCACATTTTTCCCACAGCTTGCTTTTCCCATAGTTTTATGTTCACCTTTATTCTTGGGCTATGGAATGGTATCTTTTGAAAATTGTTCTAGGAAAGTTGGTTATCTTGTGCTCCTAATTTAATTGATTAATCATCTGGAGTCTATGAAAAGTAAGAACAAAGAAAAGGTAAATGTTTAGATGAAATGTTATAGACTGCCCCTTATTTTTACTCAAAAAGTGTTTGAGCATCATTTGTTACAATGGTAAAATATGGAGATGAGAGATAACAATTTTGCCTTCATGGTTCATACAGAGAAAACTTAGGTAATGTAGAATAAAAAAGTAGTACAAACTATGAGGTGCAGCTTACTGAGATGCATATTAACAAACTGTATTTTGCTTATTGTCATTGATACTTAATTCATTAATGTAAGGAAAGAAATAAAATGCCAAATAACAATAGGGATAGCAAGAGTCGAAGGGGGAATAATGAAAATCAAAGTTGAGGAAGAGGGAAGAAGTTAGGGATTGGAATTCTGAGGGTAAAAACATTTCTCTAACGTGAGCTCCAAATGAAAGCACAGTAAACCTAAGCGTTGTATGTCTCAGGGAATCAGTTTTTCAGATGTTTTTTCTTTTCCCATTCAGACGTGCTTTCTGAGCTTCTCTACCCTGCTCTTTTCAGAAGGAATGTTGGAGCAGAGGGGATGTCTGTATCCATTGTCCTCTGGCTTCCAGTTGCATTTGGTTAATGAAGAGTTCCAGAAATAGATGGGAGAATAAAGGAGAATGAAATTAGCTTATGAGGTGTGACACTTAAGTTTGTAAATTTGCTACCCTGTTTTCTTACACTGGTAGCACTGGGCAAACAACTCAGTAAGGTTTTGTAACCTGGGTATATCAGTGTCTCACAGTTGTGTTCATGTCGATATGTCTTGCTGAGTGGTGGTCATTATTGTTGTTGCATTTTTTTGTGTGCTCTAAGAGGAATGTCAACACTTAAATTAGAGCAATGAGCAAACATTAAATTTCTTGTTAAACTTGGCTAGAGTGGAAGTGAAATCAGAGACATGTTATCACAAGTTTATGGGGATAATGCTGTGAAGATAACAGCGGTGTACAAATGGATTAAATGTTTTTCTCAGGGGAGAGAAAGCATCACTGATAAAGAGAGGTCTGAGCAGCCAGTAACAAGCAGAACTAATGAGAAACATTGCAAAAATTCATCAAATCCTGTGTCAAATTTGTCAGCTGACCATGAGGGGCATAGCAGGCCAGGTAAACATTGATAAACAGGAGAATCTTAACTGAATATCTTGGCTAACAACTCATGGCTCTTGCATCATGACAATGCACAAGCTTACATAGCATTGTCTATGAGGGCATTTTTAACCAGTGAACTAATACCTGTATTGGAACCTCCCTACTCAACTGATCTGGCACCCAATGACTTTTTTCTTTGCCCAAAGATAAAGGATATATTGAAAGAAATTTGATGACATTCAGGAAATTAAGGGAAATATGATGATAGTTTTGATGGCCAGTCTAGAAAGAGAATCTCAAAATTGCTTCTAAGTGTGAACGAGGCATTGGTGTCAGTGCATGTCTTCCCAAGTCATTACTTGGAAGGTGATCATTGTGAGTGATATTCAGTAATGAGATATGTAGCACTTTTTCTAGGATAAGTTCACCAACTTAATTATTAGGCCACATTATATTATTTTTACCCTTGCTCCCTTCTTGCTCCCTTTCTTCTAAAGATCACAGCTTCATCTCTTGCCTTCCTAGTTCTGGGAATACTTTCCTGTTTTGATTCTTCATGATAGCTTAGTTGCTCCCAGCCCTGGGGTACAGTATATTACTGTGTGGTTTCCTTCCACTTGCCCACATCTTTGTGTGTTGTCCCAATATTCAACCCTTCTTGAATTGTCTTTCTTTGAATGTATTATGTGCTTTCTTCTGGCACATTCAGAAAATCAAAAGTAGGAGGGACTTAACCATCATATAGTGTTCTCACTTCATTTCATGAATAACAAAAATAAGGCCAGAAAGATCAGTTTTTCCCAACTGCTCAGGTAATGGTGAAGACTGGTACATGTATACAGGCAGTCCCTGACAAACATCCAACTGACGTACAGCTCACAATTAGAAATGAAGGCTATCATAGGTAATAGGTAGATGTGCCTGTTCCAACTTATGAGTACATACAAATTCAACTTAAGAACAAACCTACAGAGCCTATTCCATTTCTAACCTAGGGATTGCCTATATGATCTCAACGTGCTTTCCCCGTCTTTTCTGTTTGCATTCCCACTTGCTTTGAAATTATGTAAATGTATTTATTGTTAGTTTTCCACTTCCAGGATTTCTGATGCTGAGGCAGTGACTATTCCTGCATTCAGCTTTCGAGCTTGTGGAAATAAGCAAGGGGCCCCTACTCCCATAACCACCCTCACCCCAAAGAAGAATGAACAAGTTGTTTATTCAGAGCTGGCTATTGCGAGACAGTCTGCTACCTTTGCTTGTGTTTGGCAGAGACCCAAATGCAGGCCAGAGGCATTGGAAACTTTTGGTGGAAATAGGCTTCATTTATGTTCTCATTGGTGGCGATTGGCCAGGTGAGGCTGGAGACAGGCTACCTAGAAGTGAGGCATTGAATTTCATCTGGAGGGCACATTTGGTTTTCTTTGGTTCTGAGTTGGAAACAGGCAAAATAAAAACAATAGAGAAGAGTTATTGTCCTAGTTCTGAGTGTTCTGGGCTCATTGCTACAAAGTTTATGGATCTGAGGTCTGTTGTTGTCATCTAGGATCCAGCATTATCTGTTTGTATAGTTCATTAGTCTGTCGAGCATGAAAATAATTGAATAACTCTCCAACTTTCTTACTCATCATCTGAAGGAAGTTGGACTATCAAGTCACAGGGTTAATTGTAGATTGTTCCAGGGAGAGTCCAACATCTCTAGGAGGAGAAAGTGTAGCCCTTTGGAGAAAGTGATGGTAGCACTAAGCAGCAAAAAGAGGGAGCCATATTGGCACACCATGGAACGGTCCTTTTGATGGTCTTCTAGGCTGAGGCAAGTAAGAGCTGTGTTCCCAGGATCTGGGGTTGCCCAGTGTATTTATATGGTTGGGATGTGATCTGGCCCAGCTGCTTTTCCTTAGAGATGCTTTGTCAATCATTAATGTGGCTAGGTCACTACTTCTTTGCCAGCTCTTTGATTGCACAGGTGGTAGCAATATTTCCAGTGAAGACCAAACATCTAAGAATCTGGAGTTGCGAAGAGGCAAGCACATGTGAGTCACCTGCCAAGTGTAAGTGAAATGCTAAAGTCCACACTCCTATGTGATTTCCTAACAGTTTCTAGGAGCTTCAGAGGAGTTTTTGAAAAAGGCCCCAACTCCATCTCATCTTAATCCAAGTGAAGATACAGCTACCAAGAATGTGGTAATTGGTGAAGACTATTTTCATACAGTTGTGGCTCCTGCTGTAACTACTTTCTCAGTTTTTTAATGTCACTCACTTTCCTCTTTTCTAAATACCTTCTATACCTAAGCATGATCTTGGTTGCATGAAAAAAATTCAGGGTCAGTCTGTTTCTGAGACTCAGTCCCATGGTGCTAGAGTCCCCAGAGTGACTCCACTTCTAGTTTTATTGTTATTTCTAAATTCTAGGCATTCTAAGTTAAATGAGAACATTTATTTGGGGGAATGGGAGGAGGAGAGAGCCTCTGAAATTACCTTTCATTGTCTGATTATAACCTAGAACATTTTATGTGTTGGGGGCAAAAGGAGCTGGTCCTTCTCCCTCTTCATGCCTGCTTAGGCCGCCAGCTGAGGTCACTGAGAGCTCTTGCTCTTGCAGTAGAGCCAGATGCATTGGTATTCTTTGGACTTACTACTCAGTGTCAAGTGTTGATAAAAGATAGGTCCAATTGTGGACAGTATTCTTCTCCAGCATTTGGCAGAGGCAAAGATTCTAACCCGTCAAATTGGAGTAGGCTGGATCTTAATTCCATTCAGTGAGGCACCATTTATTGATCTGTGAGCTCCTGAGGGCAAAAACAGAGTCTTATTTTAACATATGTGGGGACTACTACAATAATTTGTTTATGGAAGATATTCAGATTTTTATTGTTATTCTTCTAACCAATATGTTAAAGAGTTACCTATTATAGCTACCATATTTCCAAAAAAATTAAAATATTGATAGGTAGTATAATTTTATTCTTATAAATAAATATTTTTATTTTTTAACCTATTTCCACATATATGTGAAAACACAGATTGAAATTAAGATTATTACTTTCATTTTGCTTTAGTTTACTTGAAAGTTCTATGCTTGTTCCTTTCGGTTCTTACCCTAGAATGTGAGGCTCACTAAGTTTTCTAATGATTGATCTTGTGGGTTTCTATTTGCTCAGAAAATAAAAACTAAAAAATGTAACTCTTATTATTTGTATAAAATTTCAATAAAGCAATGATCTGTATTTACCATCATTATAATATTTTATATTGAACTAATGTTAGAAATTCAGCACTGGCAATATCTGACTTTACTTTTTTATAGGTTTTTGCAAATCAGTATAGTGATAGAAATGCATGAAATAATAATACAAGGGGAACTTTTTATAATGGCGAAGAAGGACTCAGTGACAGAGGTGAGGATTTCTTCTTGTATTACATGAAAACATTAATTGGTTTCCTTTAAAACTTTTGTAAAAATGGCAGTGATAGTTATAAAACTAGGGAAGATAGTTCATGCTTAAAGAGATCTGGCCTTCTCTTTTGTTAATGAGTGACTTCAAAGCCAAAATTTGCATTAAGAACATTAATGTGATAATTTTAAAAGTACCCATTAGTCTCAGACTTTTAGGATAACAAACTAAATTCTAGTGAAGTTGACACATGTGGAAGAACAGTGGTAGATATTAGGGAAGAAAGCAATCTGATCACAATAAAAATGTTTTCGCTTGAAAATCTGTCAAGATGAATTTCAAGTACTTCAGAAAATGCATGTTAAATATGCTTTCCTACAGTTTTGAAATGTATTAAAATTATATGCAAATTAATGCAAATCATGTGGCTTCAAGATTAAGTTCTGAAGTGCTATCTTCATTTCCTAGAGTAAATGGCTGCTGAATGAATGGATGCATAAATGTCTGACCGGCTGGCTGGCAGAAGGAATGAATGAATGAATCATTTTTTCACTTGGAAAGCTGTTACATTTTCTTATCTGCCAGAGTTTTGGTCATGTTTAATATAAAGCCTGGGAAAGTGGGAGGTTGCAGCTCCAAGATTAGCCTAATCAGTCTGATTCAACCCAGGGGAGACCATCTGCCCTGGTCCAGGGTAGAATCCCCAAACTGCAGGGCATCCGCATCCCAGAGGGAGGATGCCATTCTCAGTATTCATTTGCTAGAAGCCTATCTTCTGAGCTCTTACTGAGAGCCGAGCATTGTGTTATGTTAGCTGCATTACCACTGACCTCTAAGCAGCAATTGCTATTATTTTTGCCACTCACTATTTCTTGAAATTTCCTCTTCTCTTGAATTGTGCCGTATTTCATATTTCATCCCCATGCCTTTCCTGGCTCTTCTAGAAAACGTGCTTTCTTTTTATTCTCTTTTTCTGACCTTGCTCTTGGAGTTCCCTGAGGCTCACGTTTTTGCCCTCTGTTCTTTCTCTGCTCCAGTGATTCTCAACTCTGACTATGATCACAACCTCTAGAGTGAGGCCCCGAGCATAGTCAAATTTTAAAAGCTCCGTAAGTCAGTCTGGTGCACAGCTGGAGTTGAGAGCTATTTTTACATACTGGGGTCCAGGGAATTGTTTGTGTCTCCCCACTTCACTTATGTCTGTGCTGATTAGTGTCACTCCACTATCTTTCACTTAAGTGTCTATTCTGTGCCCCTGACTAAGCAAGAAGGTAATTTTATTCTGAAATATTATTTCTCATACTTTCTTTTACAGTTTGTATAGTTTAATGCCTTATATTTAAATCTTTTATCTAGCATGAGTAAATTTGGGTCCAGTTTCAGCCCTTTACATGTGGTTAACTACTTTTCCCAGAAACATTTATTAAGGATTTTTTTTTTCCCAGCGTGTGCTTTTGCTTGGCATATCGAAGTTCACATGGGAACATGAGTTTGATTTCATCTCTAGGTGTTCTGTTCCATAGACTATGTCTCTATTTACATGCCAGTACCATGCTGTTTTGATCACTATATAGACTTATGGTATAACCTGAAGTATGGTAGTGTGAAGCCTCTAGAGTTGTTTTTTATTTCTTAGAATTGTGTTGGCTATTCAGGTTTTTTATTTTCTGGGTTCCCTAGAACCATGTATGACATTGGTGTTTTAATGGGGTAGTGTGGCCATTTTAGCAATGTTGATTGTTTCCAGCCATGAGTATGGTACGTTAATGATATCAAAATGGGAAAAGATTTTATGAAGAAGACCCCATTGGCTATGATTGCAGTAAAAACAAAAATAAGATCTCATGAAGCTTAAAAGCTTCTGTACAGCCAAGAACACAATAAAACAAGAAAACAGGAAACCCTCAGAATGGGAGAAAATATTTACATGTTATGAATCTGACAAAGAGCTAATAACCAGAATCTACAAAGAACTCAAGCAAAATAGCAAGAAAAGAACAAACAACCCAATTAATCGCTGGGCAAGAGACACAAACAGAACCTTCTCTGAAGAAGAAAGATGAATGGCAAACAAGCACATGAAAAAATGCTCATCATCCCTGATCATCAGAGAAATGTAAATCAGAACCTCCGGGAGATATCACCTAACTCCAGTGAGAACAGCCCACATCACAAAATCTCTAAGCTGCAGATGCTGACATGGATGTAGAGAGAAGGGAATACTTTCATACTGCTGATGAGATTGCAAACTGTACAATATACAGTATTGCAAACTATACTTATATAGCTTTTATGGAAAGAAGTATGGAGAACCTTCAAAGAACTAAAAGTAGACCTCCCATTTCATCCAGCAATCCCATTCCTAGTTATCTACCTCAAAGAAACAATCCTTTTAACGTAAGGACATTTGTACTAGAATGTTCATCACAGCTCAATTCACAGTCACCCAGACATGGAATCAACCCAAGAGCCAATCAATACATGAATGGATTAATAAACATTGGTATATGTATACCATGGGATACTATTCAGCCATTATAAAGATGGAGACTTCATATCTTTTCTATTATCCTGAATGGAGTTTAAGAGCATATCATAAAAATGGAAAAGAAAGTATCCAATGTATGTAATACCAATATCAAACCAATAGATAACTACCCATATGAGAGGAAAACATAATTACGTTCAAATGGGTGAGGGAGGAGCGAAAGCGGAAAATATAGGAGGGAGGGAGATTGGTAAGCTCTCACGTAATAAGCACAAAGTACACCCCCTGGGTGAAGGGCTCAACTACAAGTTGAACTGTACCAAACAAATGCAAAAAATGTAGCCTAATCATTTGCAATCATTTTTACCCTCATATTAACCTGAAATTTAAAAACAAACAAAAAACAAACAAAAAATACTGTAGAGAGGTAAAAATTACAGGGAAGCAGAGATGAGGTCAAAATTTCTAACTGAGTAAGTTGTCCTGCTGGGGTACGGTCTTTTCCATAGAGTAGTGAGTTTATTGTTCTCAGACAGATATCAGCTTCCTTACAACTTGCTGAGAACCAAATTCATCAGTTTATAGAGTTGGATGATGCATATGCTCAGGTAAAATTCTTTTAGAAAGACAAAAATTTCTATTTTAATGAGAAGAAAATCTAAACATTTAAAATTCTTGGACCCTGTAAGGCAATGAAATCGCTTAGTTATTAAAAGATAGTAAACTAAATGTTTACTTCCAGTATGTCTGTAGATTTTCAGATGAGGCATCTTGTAAAAGTAAATTTTTAACCATTTTCTATCTAAAAAATAAAAAGGGGAAGCCAAGATTTCTATATGGTGTTAATAATTATGAACACTTACTGGACAACTTCGTTATTACTAGAATGTATGTTGCATTATAATCATGCAGAAGTATGCCACCTCAGGGGGCCCAATCATACACTACTGGATGTTAATTAAATGCCTTATATTGATGGTGAAACATCTTACTGAGCACCAAAAGCATGATTTAAACACAGAAGAGGGAGACCAGTCCTGTCGACTTCAGTGTTTTTCAACTGATTTTTTTTTTTTTTTTTTTTTTTTTTTATCTCATGGCCTGCTTGAACCTATAGTTAAACTTCTGTGGTGCACTTAAATTATGTTGATCAAAACAAAAAAAAATTTAAAAAAAAAAAAAAAAAAAAAGGAGAGAGAGAGTATACTTACTGTGCTTTGAACTTCTTTCAAAAATAATTGGTGTCTTTAAACATGTTCGCAACACACCAATTGAAGATTGCTGCATTGAGGCCTTATTTCAAAGAATGTAATTTTTCTTTAATTTTTTGGCTTTGTACAATGTATAAAAGTCACTTTTATAACATTTCAATAATAAAATATATGAACATTGTATAAAATCTCTAAAATCTCTCATAAAGAATAAAACATCACCCATTATCCCATCTATCAGAAATAACAATCTCTCGTTGTATTTTCTTCCTGTTCATTATACAAGTGTGCACACACACATAGGTAGGCACTTATCTGCACCTATATGCTTTTTCTGCTTTACAGCATAATTCTAAGGTATTTTAGAGATACATATAATCATTTTACCCATTATAGACGGTGCTTAAGTTACATGTAAAAAGGAGCTCATGTCTAATTCTATTTGTAATTGCAGAGATACAAAGTTCTTATTTCTGAGAGGCAAAAATATTCTACTGTAGGACACGATCAAATGACAACATGTACCACATATCTCTTGATTAATGCAGTAGTATCTATATACTCAATTAGCTCAAACTTATTCTACTATAGGACACGATCAAAGACAACATGTACCACATAGCTCTTGATTAATGCAATAGTATCTATATACTTAATTACCCCATATAAGCCCCAAACTACGATTAGTCAATGGAAGAATATCATACAAAGTAAAGCTGAAAGCTTCATTCACATTAAAAGCTATAATAATTTAAACTACATTAAGACATGTACCTACTTCATCTTGTTTTCAATAGTTTTTAAAAATAAGGTATCAGTGAATTGCATATGGATGCATCTTGACTTATGATGGGGTCAGTCCCTCTAAACCCACTGGAGGTCAAAAAAGCAATACCATGGTTTAGCCTAGCCTTCCTCGCAGGTGCTCAGAACACTTACATGAGCCTACAGTTGAGCAAAATCATTGAACACAAAGCCCATTTTATAACAAAGTGTTGAATAGCTCACGTAAGAATATCATACCACATACAGCTGGCCTGGGAAAAGACAAAAATGTATAATTTGGAGTACAGTTTCCACTGAATGCGTATTTTTTTCACACTACTCTAAAGTTGAAAAGTCATAATTTCAAACCATGTTAAGTCAGGAATTATCTGTATTTTTATTTCGATAGTGAACTTGTTGCTTATACCTTACATCAATCAATCTCCCTTTCCAACTATCATATTGCTTTTCCAGTGCAAGTAGGGGGAAGGGAGTGGTGAATGGAACTCAGATAAAGCAAGGAAAGGGGAAACAAGGAAAAAGAGAAGAGAGGCATGTGGGAGAGGGAAGAGAGAACACGGAGAATGAGAAAAGAACAATGCAATAAGAAATGGAATGTCAGATACAAACCACCCTCATCTTCGAGGTCTGTGTTAAATGATCACTCTTCCCAAAAATACTTCACTGATGTCCTAGTCAGGAGTCATCGTCCTCACATCTATTATATAAACTTCCAAATTATGACAACTTCTGCGTCATAGGACATTTTTTAGTGTGCATATCATCTGCCAAATAGTATGTAAGGTTGTCCAGAGCAGAAGCTGGGGTGTAGGTCCCTCATTTGCACCAAGTGCATTACTTAGAGACTAATATAAACACATGTCTAAAAAACTCTTTTTGGAATTGCATCCAGTGCTCCAGATCTTTCTTGTAATTACCTTATTTGATAACTGCAAGGATCCTGCAGGGGACTATTTCATAACAAAATTGTCCTCAATGAGGTTAAGTGACTTGTCCCAGGTCTAATGATCAAGGTAAGTGGTGACACTAGGACTCAAATCCAGGTGTTCTAGCTGTAAACCTAGTGCTTTTCCAACCACATCACACTATTGCAATCAACAGGGTACTTAGAATCAGGACTAAAAACAATTACTCATCAATTCATGAAATGCAGGTGCGTTTTTCAGCCTATCGCTGACGTAGTAAAAGTGATTCGATCACTTTTTGTTTAATAAGCCCTCTGCTGCTAAACTGGGGAAGGATGGTGATAGAAAATATTTCCTCTTCTCTTGCTAAGCTTTATCTCTTATTTTCCTTTTACCAGCTACAGTCTATTAATTCCCAAAACGCCTCTCCACTGTGGAAATGTATTCTTTGCAACCATTTTGATATCCTAATTGGAATAACAAAAATATGCATCCTACCCCCCATCTTTATATTTTAACACATACTTCTTCTTATGTTTTGGTACTGCCCAAATATACACAATTTTGTCTTCATTTAAATATATTTTAGCCAGTATTTTTGAAACGCAGCTCTTCTACAGAATTCTAACTTGTTTCATCAAACATTTGCTTCAATTTGATTCATTAAAATTGAAGAATTGCTTCTATTTCCAATGATTATCTGAATTTTACTCTTAACCCCTCCATCCCTATCCAAACACCAGTATAAATTTATTTATTGAACCTTTATTCTATTCTGGGACCTGGGTGTAGGGCAGGAAACAAAATGGGCACATTTGTTAGCCATTTACAAGGTAAAAGATGAGTCCAGAAAACAGAGCAAATGCTCACAGATATGTAAACAATAAGAGCTATCATGAAGGAAAATAATAGTGTTATAAGTTATGAGTGAAGACAGGCTTGATTTACTTCCTAAGGTCAAGAAATGCAGAGGCTTTCCTAAAGAAGTGACTCTGCGTATGAGAGGAGGCAGATGTCATCACCAGGTGAAGGACAGGGATCCGTGTGAAACAGATGGAACATTCCTGCGATGGGAGATTGTTGGGCTGGAAGAAGTGAAAGACGGCTTCTCTGACTGAGGCAGGAGAGCAGCCAAAGAGTGACAGGGATGAATTTGAATTCAGGACATTCAGGTCTTGTGGCCACATTAAAGGCCCTGGGTTTTATTCCAAGTAAATGGTAAGACATTGAAATGGTTTGTGTACAGAAGAGTCATGAGCCGATGGATGCCTGGGTTAAATTAAATCACCATCAGTACTGGTGTAGGAAACAGTCTTCACTCAGAACTCTCACTCTGCTGTTGTAACAAGGGGTTACTCTTTAATGTCTCCTGACCTGAATCCTGTACTGTGGGAGAAAAATGCTGGGTTATCTAAAAGTTTCTCCCGCTATAACATTTGAAGATGCCAGCAAATATCAACCAGTACTTTAAATGCCAAATACTCAAACTCTACAAGATTTGTGTATAGTGTGATACATCTATTTTTGTAAGGATGAAATTGCTTATGATCAAACCATAATAGGATGTACGATTTGCAGTCACCATTTTTCACAGTAAATGGATTTGAGGGCGTCTTCAATGCTGTAAATCTTCTCCTGTATGTTTAATTGCCTGATCAGAGCAATGCTTTCTCTTTTACTCCTCTAATAATACTACCTTCCATCTGTGTGGGTCTTTGGTTCTTTAACGATGGGAAGCAGGTGCACATTTTCTCTTTATACTGCCCAGCACACTCTTACAAGTCAGTAAGAACTGTTATTTTTTTTTTAAGATAACTAATAACTATGAGTTGGAGATCTCATTGAAAAGGAAATACAGTAACTACATTGAGGGGGGTAAAAACCCACAACTTCGGGAACACACCTGAGCTTGTGCCTCAGCCCTATCTGAGACCTTACATGGTTTCTCAATGTTCAAGTCCAACATGCACTTCACAACTTAAACCCACTTAGGGTTCCCACACAGATTCCTTGCATCCTGTCTCCCCTACCAGTCCTGTCTTGCCATAAGTGCACCTCCCCAGACAGAGCTGTACCCCAGCATGGCCTGAGACACCACAGCCCTGGGCTTTAGTTCCAGCTGTTCCTTACGGGCACCATGTTCATTCTCTAGACCCTTAGAAGTTCACAGTTTACAGCACAAATACAGCACAGACCAACCAGGTATGTTGGGTGAGAAGACTCACTGTCCTCCCAACTTCATATACGTATGTCCACGTAGAGAAATCAGCCATCAAGTAATTGGCTCTAAATGTAAAATAAGCATGGACACTAAACGCTTGTGGAAGTACACTTTGAAAACATGCAAGCAATCCAGCACATGATTCCTCATTTTTTAAGAGCAGTAACATGATAATTGGACACTCTATACGTGCCTCTTTAAGTAGCATCTGCACATCCTGGTGTCACAAATCCCATTCAATACAATTTATTTATAATGTAGCCACCAAAAAAACTCTGCAAGCTTCTTTCATAAAATTTAAACATCTCTGCTGATTGGAATAGTTCCTTTTCAAATAGGAATCCCCCTTAGTGCAAAGTAGGAGCTATAAAATAAGCCACTCCAATAAGGGGGTTTTTGTTTCAAAGGCAATTCAATCTTTTAGCTGCCAAATATGTGTAAAAATAAACCAATCAAATTCAGTAGACTTAGTTTGAGTGAAAAAAATTTGTTTCTCTCTAATTGTAATCAAACTCTGTTCTTGTGTATCTTTGGAACATCACTAATTTCTACTTTTTCTCTAGGATTGATTTTAATGTTTCTGCTAAGGAGTGCTTAAATAAGGGCAGTTATATTTCTGAACATGAGTTATTAAAACAATGAAATGTCTTTCTTTATAGTGGCTTCTAATTAAGGCATGTGGATTCAGTTTCTGCAAGTTTTTTTATAAATGTGATATTTAAAGTATGTTGTCCTCATTTTTAGATGCGGTAATAAGAAATTGTACTTCTTTTCCAATTACTCGTAATGGCCACCTAGGTCACCCCTCAAATGCTTTTGATCTCAGCAATGCAGTTAGAAGAGTAAAATTGTATTTCCCTTTGAAGTTTAGCTTCCAACTCCTAATTTTCCTATTCACAGCAAAGTTCAAGTAAAAATTTTAAATAGGATAGAAGCATCTAAGAAAACAAAGCTATTGGGCTAAATTTCAGAAATGAAGGAGTGCTCAGACAACAGAATTTGGTTATTTTTATAGCCAAAGTTCATTACTTAATTAATAGCAGAAGTAGCGTAAGCATTCAATTTACACAGTCACTTAGATGACAAAAGTAGTTATTGTTTTTATAGTGTAATAGGTACATTCCAGCAAAGACAGCTGGAATTGAATTCTTTATTCCAGAGATTGTTTTTTCACCAAATCCAAATTAGGAAATATACTTCACACCCAGATCAGAGACCTAATGTGACAGTAGCCATCTTTCTGGGTAAGTGTTCTCTGCCCCGTGGGCTACACTCCCTTCTCTCTAGCTCTAGGCAGGGATCTGAGGTCTCCTATGCCCTGGAGACTGAGATAGTAAGTTGTTCCAAGCTAGATGACAGCCATCATAGGAACACAAGCTCCATTTCCTATTTCATAGAAACAGTGGTAGGAAAACTCATCCCTCCTGTTGAAGGAAACAAAGTTGGTCTTCATGATGGTCTTGTAACATTTATTAATCTGACTGTTCACGTAACAGTGGGAGGATTCAAACCCCCATTCATTGAAATAATCAGTTAGGAAATGCATATGCTGGGCTGACTTACATTAACCTTTTTACTATATAAACATTAATATCATTCCACTTACCTCAGTTCTCTTCCCCAATTATAGAGTCATATCCAGGGAATTACTAAAAGAACTGACTAATGACAAATAATTTTAGAATGTTTTCAGCATCTTCCCTATAAGCAAGCCATTACTTAAACCACTCTAATAATTCAAGCCTGAAAGAGGCTGCTTGGCCAATGGCAGACCTTCTACTTGAAGCTGAGTCTAGGACTGTTGGAGGAAAATCTGGTAAATCCAGTTTATCCTAGAATCCTTCTCAAACTTCACTTATTTTCTAATACCTTAGTGACTACCTATCATTTTGCTCAATTTCATGAAAGGAAAATGCTAATGAAATTGAAAGGTACAACACCCTGTTCTCCAAGAACTTACTGAGTTAAACAAAATACCAGATTTGAACTCTGAAGACCCAAATTGGAATCCTAGTCATGCTTATCATGTGAAGAAAGCTGAATAACTGCCAGGCTTCAGTCTTCTCATCTTAAATTTGGGATTATACTATACACAAAGATGAAATAAGATAATATGAATAAATAAGTCATATAAATAATCTGAATGGCATAACAGTCATTTAGGAAATGTTGACTATGAACTTACAGAAAATATTTTATACTAGGGTATGTCTGCTTTTCACATTCCTTACCTTGCTGCTGTAACATGCAACTCCTTCCCAACACCTTTCCTGACTCTTTACAAATACCTTTGATATACAAGAGAATATACACATGTATTCACAGGTTTCAGAACAAGATCAGTCAGGATTCTTTGGCGTGGAGAAGTCAGGAAGGTCTTCGTGCAGGAGGTTGGAATGCAGAGACTCTTCTACAGAATGTGGAAATTAATCTGACTGTTCACGTAACAGTGGGAGGATTCAAACCCCCATTCATTGAAATAATCAGTTAGGAAATGCATATGCTGGGCTGACTTACATTAACCTTTTTACTATATAAACATTAATATCATTCCCTCCATTTGTCCTGTGCTTTTTTTTTTAATATTTTTACTTTTTAGTCAATCTTGCATTCACATCCTCAATGTGAAGTAGAAAAGGAGGACAAATAACAAACTTGGTATAATCAGCAGGGAAAATGGTTATCCTAAGAACAAGCAACCAAGTCCTTCTTAGACAATAACTGTTTTTGTTCAGGATAATTCTTTGAAAAGAGATTTTGAGTAGAAGTTGAAAACTTGAAAAGAACCTCCCATCGTCTGTGAAGCTGGATGTCTGGTGCTTTCAATGTTTGAAAAGACCTATTCCATCTTACAGTAAATAATTGAATTCCACTTACAGGACATGTTAATGTGTTTTTTCTTACAAGTGGCAGGCCTTTCCTCTCACATCATCCTTCTCTTTCCTCAACCCCCAAGTCAGGAAGTGAAGGGGCAAGAAATCTACATCCTTTCCTCCATCAGAACATCAAAACTTATATAACCTAATACTATAAATATGGTTAGAGTGAGTTTATATTAACATGCTTTGTAGTCATACTTGAAATCACACAATAAATGGTCAGTATTAAAGGGTCAGCAGAACTTCCTGAGGCTGAAGAAGCATTTTCAGATTGAGGTTACTTGTGACAGCTCTGGAGAAATATTAATAACTTAATGACCTTAACAATAATTATAGGGGAACTTTTTCATAGTGAAAACTTCTACTTTGGCCATCTTTGCCCATAAAACATGCCAAAAATGGGAATTGGCTGTTACATCTCACTTTCACTCTTTTCCTACAAAATTGATACTTGAAGGCGTGTTTCCTGTAATTGCCCCTGGTGCACTTTCTTCTTAGTAGTACCGATACAAGCTACTTCCCTTCCTATAGTGTTTTAGAAGTTGTATAAAACATATTTTCTGCCGTTTAATTTTGTTAAAGTATAGGTATTTCCAATGTTTCTCCTACAATCTTGCTTGTGATAATAATTTTCTTTGGATGAGAGTTACATACATATTGACCAAATACTCAAAAGGCTCTGTCAGTGGCCAAATTGATCTTGAGGGTGGTACAACTTCATTGGGGATGAATAAATCAGTTGCAGACTAGGGGGAGACCATTAGGGTTATGTGCATCCGACTTGTTTATTTCAGAGGTTTAATTCCTTCAGACCTATACTATTTGCAAAAACCAAATATAGTACTTTAGGTTATTTCATATTTGCTTTTTCAGCATCTGTTTACTTTTGGATGTAATCCCAATAAAGATGAAATAGAACTTTACATTTCTTTGTAAATGAAACACACTATTTACTAAACATCGCAAAGACTAAATTGTATAATAGTTGCTAAATAAAACTATACTTGATAAAATTTATTTTATGTTATGAAAATTTTAAGTGTCATATTCTGCCCGTGTTTTCCTTTGAAGAATAGCACTTCCCACCTGTCCACCCTTGAACTCAGAGGTCACTTTCATTATCTTTTTAATGTAAATTCTAGAAATGAGTACTATTGAAAACATTGTTTCTTCATGTTCAGAAAACAAATTTTTACTTATTATTGGCAAGTGCTAAGTGTATAGCCTACCAAAAGTTGTCAATCTGAGTTTTACAATTGCTGTATCCATGGAGTAAATGATCCCCTTCATCTCAATTGTTCACACTGACATTGAGCTAGTCCTAATGAATATTGGTTTCTTGCCCCTCACCAATTGCTAACTTTAATATGTATATGAAAATTGATTTTAGTAAATAAAGCAATAAAGTAGTTGATTTTTTTTAATATGGTCTTTAGACAACAGCTTTCAACTCTGAATTGAGTTGGAATAACTAGTTGACTGAAATAAGAAGACAAAATTGTACATTATAAGAAGAAAACAGGTGTGTTTGTCCCACCTAATAACAAGAATAACTATACTGCTGCCCCCTTATCCGTGATTTCATTTTCTGTAGTTATAGTTGCCCACAGTAAGCTGTGATCTGAAAACAGCGGAGTCCAGCACAATACCATATTTTGAGAGAGAGAACACATGTAACTTTTATTATAGTACATTGTTATAATGACTTATTATGTTAGTCTCTCACTGTACTTAATTTATAAATTAAACTTTAGATATGTATGTACAGGAAAATTATAATTGATATGGGATTTGGCACTATTAGTAGTTTCAGGCATTCACTAAGGATCTGGGAAAATACCTCCCACTGATAAGGGGAGATTACTAGAATTTGATCCTTTTGTTATTTTTCCCAAATAGTGGACACTTTTGACTCGGTCACATTTTGCTCATGACCAGAACACTGACAAGGACCACGCAGAGCGGCTTGCTCTGCACATTAAAGTTGCTGCTACTGCATACTTTCCATTTGCAGTTGGTAAGGCTCCTTTCTTTCTATGTGATAGGTCGACGGCTGGGAGGATACTAGTGCTTGAAAGCTCCAAAATACAGCAGAGTGGAAAATTACAGCCTCAAGAGTAGCCTTGAGAAGGAGCCTGATAGAAGGGGTATGTCCACATTAAGAAATGTCGTGCTAAAGCAAAATTAGCAGGTGTTTGAAAACACGGAGCACACGTCCAAGAACAAAATGAAAAACTCTTGGCATTCCAACAGTCTGCCTTACTTTCCTTACTCGTTTAAGTTATTTGTAAAGCGGAAAAATGCCATTATTGCGTCTTGTTGAGTACAAATGCAGTGAGTAGCATTCTAGAATGGTACCTTGTAAGCGTCAGTGCTCCTTCAGATGACACCAGGACCTGAATGCACTGCCGTTTAAATGGTTGTGTTTCCAAAGATGCAAGTCTTCAATACCGTACATACTCGAGTATATACGGTATATATGGATTTTTATAAGATTCCTGGAATATTGTCTTTCTTTTGTTTTAGGATGAGGACAAATTTCCCCCATTTCAAGTGAAAACAATATTCTCTTTTTCTCTTCTACGGGAGATATGCAGTTTCCTCAGTTGAACTTGTTGAGACCTTTGTCCCTTTTAAATAGGCCATTGTACAAAATAAAAATGATGAACATTGTATCGCATCATTAGCTAAATGTTTGTAGGAGTTTTGCTATTAGTACAATTTATGAGGTTGGATCTAAAATATTGTGAGAAAACTTTTTATCATTCTAGGAATGTGTGAAACAGAATTACGAACTCTAGTTAGATGAGTTCAAATGAGCAACACAATTCAGGTTGGTAATATTCCAGAAAGTTCAGCTGCCTGATTGAAAATTAAAATAGCTTAAAAATTTCCAGATTAAAAATTATTTGAAAAATGTATTTATTTTTCTGTCTATTTGAGTTTTCTCATGTCATTTTACCTTGTGTCAGGATATTAAGTTTGTGTGTTGGTGCGTGCATGCACACATGTGTACTTAATGGTAGTTATTTTTCAAAGCAATAGTCTTTGAAGACCTTCTCTAATATCTCCACCATCTATAATGAAGTGGCATAGAACTCCCAGGTCGCCACTAAACATTCGATGTGTTGAAACTAGCACGGGCATATGGGTAGCAGTGGGAGGAAGAAAAATGATTGTATAGATTTTATATGCTTCAGAAAGAAGGTGGCCTCAGTTGCTTTCATTTCCTTTAAGCAATAATATTTTCTCAAATGAAGAGAATTAAATAAGCAAGCACCTTAAAGAAAAAAGATGACCAATATATCCACAATATCTGATATGAAGAGAGATTATAAAAGATAAGAGGATCAGTGCCAGAAACAAGAATGGAGGGGAGATATCTAATAATTACATTTCTTAAAATGTGTCTGAAAAAGTATAGGGTTTTTTACCCATTTAAATTTATCTTTTACGAACTCCCTAGAGGAGGAAAATTGTTTCTGTTATAGTCGGTTAGGCTTGCTGAGCAAATGCCTGGAAAGGATGATTTTGAAACAATGTAGTTTTCAACTTTAAAAAAGTTCAAATCTTTGTTTAAACCTGGCTGTTGAAGAAGAAAATTGCTCTGTACAGCAGGCCTGCACTGCAGCCGGCTCTCCCACTTTCTCCAGAGCTGCTTTGCTGCTTCCTTGGCCCCTCAACACTGTCGAATTCCTGGAAGGGAAGCTGAGTCATTAGGAAGTATTAGAATAGGGGATAATAGTTTATTTTACCAGACTTGGAAAAATTTTCATCAGCTTCAGATTCATGAAATCTGTAGTTCTGAAACTTTAGGGTTCATCAGAATTCCCCAAAGTGCTTATTCAACTCAGATTTCTGGACCCTGCTGCCAGTTTCTCCTCCAGCAGGTGTGAGCTGGGGCCTGAGGATTTGCTTTTCTAACAGGTTCTAGGTGAAGCTGATGCCCTAGACCTCGGCCCAGGACTCTGAGAAAGATTCTAGGAAAAAATGGAGCAAGCCTTGGCCCAGAGGTTGGCATTTAGCTTCACAGTTGGACAGATGAGGGCATTACTCAGTCTCTAGAGAGCGTGCCAGGGCTGGATGTCCAGTCTTCATCTAAGTCCATGAGGTAAGTCACGGTATGTCTGTGTCCCAGAATAACCTGCGCAGAACTCAGTTTTCCTGAGTTACAGCCAAAGATTAGAGCCCAGAAATCAGTCACCCCTGAATTTCAGCCTTTATCAAGTTGAATCTGATTCGCAACATACTCTGTTCTGTTCCCGAAGTATCTCTATTTCTTCTTATTCATTTATGTATGTTATTGAGACAATCTTCAAACTCCTTGTATTTTTACAAAGGAAAAATGTGACAGCCTCCACTCTTGGGTAATATTGATTTATTTAATAGAAATTTTGTGTATTAGTACTGATTATACTCAAATGTGATAAAAAGAGGTGAAATTCTGTTAAATGGTTTTAGCAAAGTGGCAGGGAGTAGCAGAAACTACTAGTTAGTAAGAAATAACTAGTGGGTAACTGCAGGAAGGATGGAAATGTTGTCATATGAGCCTTTCCCAAAGGCAGCTGTTACTTCTGTGTGCACTTGTTGTGTCCATTTTACCCAAAGGAACCGTGTAATTATTTCTTTCCTAAGTAAGTTATTCACCCATTTACATACACATCTAACAGAATAAATAATTCTGGTACCACCACAAGTAAATCACAGGTAGAAAAAACTACAAAAGATAGTTGTACATAGTGCATTGCACGTGATAGGAGACAGTAAGTGTTCATTGAACAAATAATAAAACATTGCTTCTGCTGAGTTATAGAATTTCTTTGTAGCCCAATCAACCTGTCATGTTTTTGTGAGATAAAAGTTTTATAAGGTGTTTGTTTCCAATAAGAATTTTAATAAGTATTTTGCAAGTTTCATTTTATTTAAATTTTTTTTAATAACCTTACATTATCAATTTCCTCTTCTAGGTATATTTTCAAATCTGAGATTATTATATGTTTACATGTGATTTTATTATAATTTGACTCCCCCCACTGTGACCATTACTTTTCTCCTCCCTAAGAGGCCACATTCCATGTCAAATTATTAAGGAGAAAAAAATACAAGTTCTTCATTGAGTCCATGTCTTAAAACAGGAAAATATATAGTGCATGCTAAAGATTACCTATAGCCAAATGAGAGTTGAAATTCAAAGCATGTGTTGAATTGAAAGCCAATTTGGGAGATTGTAATAGAGTACAATCTGACAGGTGTTAATGTTACCCTCAAAGAAAACAAAGTAGAGCCCATAAAAAGTGCACACAACTGCCTCTCATTATGACACACAGTGTTGCTGAGATGTACGGGGGAAGTGTGAGGTGAAAATAACTAGTTTTGTAAAGGTGTGTATTTCGTAAAGGTGTATATTCTGATAATTGGAGGCTTAACTTTCTGTCTTGAACAACTTTATTGTATGGAAAATATTAACTTTAGATACACATAGTTTGTTATTTTTAATAATACTTGGCTGGATGTGATGGGTCAAACCTGTTAGCCAAGTACTTTGGGAGGCCAAGGCCTGGAGGATGGATTGAGGCCAGAAACTGAGGATGCGCCTGGGCACCATAGCAAGACTTAGTTTCTAATAAAAATTTTTAAAAAATTAGCCAGGCAGAGTGGTGCATCCCTGTAGTCCTAGCTACTTTGGAGGCTGAGGCAGGAGGGTCACTTGAGCCCAAGAGTTCAAGGTTGTCGTGAGCCATGGTCATGCCACTGCCCCCCAGACTAGATGACAGAGTGAGATCCTGTCTCAAATAAGCAAAGAAATAAAAATCCCCATCCTTATAAACAATTTTTCAAAAAGAGCTTTATTATAGAAACTGTGAAACATTAGGTGGAATTCTATTATTAAAATAGAACTTTGCATATTTTGCTCATAGAGTAGAAATTACATTGTTAGGTATATAAGGGATAGTAATAAAATCTTTTAAAAATCTTGATGGCACTTGTTTATTTTACAACTTATAACTAATAAGGATTCTAAAGATTGCACATATGTATTGAGTCTGATTTACAATTCTGTGGAATATAAGGGCCTGGTTGATTTCTTTCAATTTTGAGAACCTTATGTAGAAGCCTTTGCCTTTACATAGGTTACAGGTGAATAGACTCTAATTTCAGTTGATTTTTATTTCATATGAAATGGTAACATTCACAACTACACATCAAGCTAAGACTCCTTATAATGACTCACTATTTAAAAATCATTTTTCTCTAAACTATATTTATAGATAAGTCATCTGAAAGATACTTTTAATATTTTATCCTCCTCGCCAGTAGAAATTATTGACATACATGCCTCTATAAAAGTGGAAAATATGTATGTGATACAATGCATTGTTAAAAAATAAAAGACAGATTGGAAAAGAACATCTGTAGATTGGGCAATAAATATTTAATGGACAAAGTATAAATATCTAGATGGTGGAGGAAAGTTCCTATGAATTCAAATTGAAAAAGATGAAGAAAAAAAGAATGCAAAGATTTTGAATAGTAAATTTATAGAAGAAAGGAATGAAAAACCTTGACAACGTGCTCATGCTCACTATTTATCTGGGAATTAGAAATTCAAACAAAGCACTTTCCTGAGGTTGATAAAATTGATGTGGATTGATATTCCCCACTGCTGTGAGAAAGTACTTGTTCTTCAGAAACAAGTAGTGGGAGTAAAAATAGATAAAGCCTTTTTGGTGGAGCAGTTCAGAGAGTGGCTTTCAGAACCAAAAATATGTATAAGTTTTGACCAAGCATTCAAATGCTAGGTATTTGTGCCAGGCAAATATACAGGAATGTACACTGCAGAATTGTGATAGTTAAAAAAAAAAAAAAATCCTTAATGGTCTTTTCTAAGGATTGATTGTGCCCACCCTCCCCGATCATATTTGAAGCCTGATCCCCTTGTGTGACTTGGTGGAGGTGGAGTCTGCAACTGTTAATTAAGGTAACATGCCTTCAGGTTTGGGTCCTGGCATGATAGCATTAGTGTCCTTACTGAGAGATCTTACGGGCTCTCTGTCTCCTACACAACCATGTGCATGCATGCAAGCAGGACATCACGTGAGCATACAGGGAGGTGGCAGCCCAGGCTTCGTGTGGCAGACCCGTCCTACGTATGGACGGGTGGATGGTGTACTAACGCCCTATTAGATGAATGCATTATCACTGTGTTGAGAAGTAATTCCTGTGCCAGGAGACTGACTTCCTGAAAAGTGATTCATTTCTCTGAACCACAGAAAACATACCCCATGCCCTTTCCTTCTCCAATTCACCCTCTGACTGCAGATGAACAGAAGGAATTACAGAATTACAAATATGTAGACCATTCTCTTCTTAGGGTGTCCATAAAGTTCGTGTGCAATGATTTTAAATTGCACATGAACTTTATGGATACCCTATATATTGCATATTTTATAATAGTCCTATTTAAAGCCTTTATTACTTTTACTATAAGATACCGTATATACTCAAGTATAAGTCAACTCGGCACAAATTTTGTGCTGAAAAAGACTTGGCTTATACTCGAGTATGTATGGTATATATGTACAGTTTCCACAACAAAATAAACCTTCCCATGTCGTCACCACACAAATTAAGGAATATACCTTTAGCACCTATTTCTATATCCCTAAGTAACATTTAGGTAAATTTGTTTCTTATGGGAAATTTATACTGGCTACTTTTCTGTAATTTGCTTTTTTTACTTGACATTGGTTTTTGATTCAACCACACTGATACCAGTGGCTGTTGACCACCTGTGGCCATTGCTAGAGATTTATTGTTTTCAAATAAAAAACCTACTGGAAGCTTCCATTACAAATACATTTAAGTTGCAGATCAGCGTACATACAGAATTAAAACAGAATTGAAATTTCAAAGTAAGCTTGTCTAGACTCACGAACAAACTAGACAGTTTAATACATATAATTGACAGAATCTTATTTAGTAAATACAACAGCCCTCCCCCGCCTTCCATCTTTAGTTTCACGTTCTACATTTTCAGTTACTTGTGGCTGTTCCTAAAGTATTACCTGGAAAATCCCAGAAATAAAAAAATTCATCAGTTTTGAAGTGGCCATTCTGAATAGCATGAGAAATTTCTCACGTCCCACCCGGGACATAAATCACACATCCTACCCCGTGTTCACGCTGTACGTGCCACCTGCCCATTGGTGAGTCACTGGCTAGCCTTCCCAGCTATCAGATCATTGGTGGCCCTGGGTAAGTGCTTGTGTTCAAATCACTCTTATTTTACTTAATAATGGCCCGAAAGCACAAGAGTAGTGATGCTGATATTTGGGATACGGTGAAGAGAAATTGCCAAGTGCTTTCTGTGAAAAGGCAAAAGAGGCAAAGTTTTTGACTTAGTAAGGAAAGGAAAAAATCATATGCTGAGGTTGGTAAACTCTATGGGAAGAATGTATCTTCTATTCATGAAATTGTGAAGAAGAAAAAAGGAATTGGAGCTAGTTTTGTTGTTGCATCTCAAACTGCAACAGTTACAGCCACAGTCCTGGCTGTCCCCACTTCCTGGCATCACAGGCACTGTGTTATCTCATCACAAGAAAAAGCGCTGGGAGGACAGTCCAGGGAGCTAGTTTAGAGAGAGACGTTAACTACAGTCTATTGCTTAATGGTTCTATTATATTATTGTTAATATCTTGCTTTGCCTAACTTGCCAATTAAACTTTGTCGCAGGTATGCGTAGTTAGGAGAGAGATGCCGTGTGTATTATAGAGCTTGGTACTAGCTATGGTTTCAGTCATCCCCTGAGGGTCTTGGACTATATCCCCTAAAGGTAAGGAGGGCTACTTTCCTCTTGAAGTCCATTTCACTTCTGCTTTTAAAAGTTAGTTTCATTATGTGTAGTTTTACGTTGAGAATTTCTTTCTTTCAGCACACTGAAAAATAAAAAAATTCACTATTTTCTGGCTTCTGGAATTGCTGCTAAGATATCAGTCTTTACTTAAAACTTCTTTGGGGATGATGGATTTTTCTCTGTGTTTAAGAATTCTCTCTCTCTTTTTCTTTTGGAGTTCCATTATGATATATAGAGATGGATTTTTAAATAATTTTTCCTGCTTGAGATTTGTGGGATATAAAGTCTGATAACTTTTGATAACTCTGAAAAACTTACTAAAGTTATCTTTAACTATTTTTTCTTCACGTTCATCTTTCTGGAACTCGGATTAGATATACATTACACCATGTACCTCTGTCCTTCATGACTTTTAATCATGTATTTTTATATGTTTATGGTTTCTTATTCCTTGTTTTTAAAGATGTTTTATTTCTTGAAAAACACAAAACATTATTGTTTTATGTTCTCAGGTTTTTAATATTCTAATAGATAATGTCTTTTGTTCAGATTTTTAACATTCTAATATTTAATGTCTTCTGTTTCTTTTTCTTCTTCACAATTTCATGAATAGACGATGCATTCTTACCACAGAGTTTACAACCTCATTATAATCATCAATGTGCCTAAAAAATTTGTCCCTGTGCCTGATGAATTCTTTAAAAAAGCATATGTGCTTTAAAACTCTGTGGGAATTATTTAAGAATATTTGTGAGGTTCCCCCAACACCCCTAGGTTTTGGGATTAAAAAGCATCCATTAAGAAGGAACGAATTCAGATGTTAACTCCCTCTTCCCCCACCTATTGGGGGTGGGAGACTGTCACCAAAGTGTGACAGTCACAATTTTTTGCTGGCACCTTCAATATGACGGTTTTATTTTTCAACAGTATTGTACTGACGATATAGAATTGCTTTTTTGTCTCAGTTGTTTTGAATATCTACTATCAATTTCTACTATAAACTCCTTACCTTTGATATTCTCTAGAGATTGTTTCCTTTCTTCCAAATAATACCTAGTTTATTAAGTTTTGTCAGATACTCTCAAAATAAAAGCTGGTTGAAGTGCTTGCTAACTTACGGGATCCCTCTTTCACTTTGATTTTTAGCTCCTATTATTTTTCTATGGTGTTTTGTTCATGATGTTTCCCAATTAAAAAATTAAGTTTTTTGACTTTGTTATGTTTATCATTTAGATTTTCTTTTATCTCGTTGAGATTCAAAGTTTCTGGCTTATCATGAACAATTTTAAAATTCACTTTTAAGGTTCTTTTCAAATCTCTTGTTGGGATTCTTTAAGTTGTTTTCTAATTTAGTGCATGATGATATCACTCTAGTTTTTTTGATTTAGAGATTGCTTGGCTATATAAATTGACTTTATGAAAATTCTTGCAGTACATAATTTGGGGGAGGTAAAATGTCACAATTGAGAAGCAGTGGCTGTTGGAAAAGACATCCACTGAGATTTAAGAATCAAATTTGAAGTCTATCAACCTTGATAGAATAATTAGAATGCTGCCATTTTTTTTTCTCCAACCAGATAGAGAACATGAATAAACTATAGGGCATACAGGATACTCAGAACCCCTTGAGAATTATGATTATGTCTAGTTCACAAATTGTGTGCATATTCTTTAAAAATAGAAACTCTTTTCATAAACATGTCCATGTTTAAGACTTCTAAGCCCAGCCCCTCTGCACTGCTGCTTCAGCATGTGACTGGCTGCTCGTTGACCTTGCGACCTTTTAAACAAGTATACTTTGAGGTGCTGAATTCTAACTAATAGGAAAGGATCTTGGCAGTTAGGGAATAGTGACATCTGTGTAATTTAGCTTCTGAACTTTTATTGAAATTTAAATGTTAGTACAATGTTATCATCCCAAAACACTAATGTGAAGAATCTTTAAAAACTGCATTTCCACACATTTGAGCTCCACGGGCATCTGATTAATGGTAGGTTAGTGACATGTTTTTAAGAAAGGGACAGACCTGGGGAGAAGAAACAGTTTTTCACAACACTGCCCTGGTTTTTTGTTTTTTTAAATCCCTGATAGCATATACTTATTTATGGCTACTATCAATTTCTACTATAAACTCCTTACCTTTGATATTCTCTAGAGATTGTTTCCTTTCTTCTAAATAATACCTAGTTTATTAAGTTTTGTGTTTAAATTTTTTTTCCAGCTGGACTAAATAATCATGAAAAATTTGGATTAAATTAATATTTTCTTTCACAGAAAGATAAGTAAATAGTCATTCCCTGTTTCTGGAAGCAGTGCTGGTTTCTGGTAATGGAGTGATTGAGAATTAGTGTACAGCGAATGAAATAAATAAATTGGTATTTATATTTCTCAAAACCAAATAGTTAATATATAGTATTTTAAATGCACATGTATCTACACGTATGTCCATACGCATATACAACTCCTACTGAGCTGGTGTGCATATGTCCAGGGCTCAGACAGTAGTTACTCTTGGCAGAATGCCAGTGCTGGGTGTTTGCAGATTTGCTACTTAAGGCTTAGTTTATACTTTGTCTGTTTCATTGAAATCACGGTGTGATGTGAGATTTAGTGGCATGATATTCCTGTTCTGTTCCTTTTCTTCCTCTAATTTTCCTACTAAATAAATATAAATGGGAAATGATCACCTTATAAATGAATTCATTCTTCCAGTAGAAAAGAAGTAATGGAAGCCATTGTGTTGCCTTGATATTTTGCAGAAAGTAAACCTTTCGGAGACAGCTGAGGTTTTCTATTTATCGTGATTGGGACTCGTAGGCTTTTGAGAAATGAACTTGGGTGAACTTTCTTAGTCACTCAGGGTATGTGCATGCACGCATGATTAATAGGGTGAAAGTGATGAAAGCACACAAAGGCTGAAGGTACTGCAATTGGTGATCCTAGCTCAGCAGAAGGTTGTAAGTGTTCTGTCTTGAGCTCTTTGTCTTTGCTTCGTTTGGTAGCCAATGCTGGGAGGTGTGCTGAGGGCTCCTGGCTTCTCTTTGGGGAGCCACCACTGACCAGATGCTGAAACCTGTAACCGCATCTGAGCCTGCCCTGTTTGTGAGCTGCCGCCAGTGTCTGTGTTTCCGGGGTCCTTATGTCCCCACGTGATGCCTGGCAGGGCACTACACGTGGGCTGTGCTGCCTTCTCCCTGGGACTTGATTGTTTTGACTCTCTCCCATATTGCGCAGAATGCTGCACGAGGGATCAGGTTGTTCCCATCTGGTAAAGGAAGAGAAACAAGGGCAGCGGTGCTGTGGGCTCCTGACTTCCACACCAGAGAGTTTAGTTAGGTTTGCATGATTGTGCTCATATTTCTGAAAGGATTTTCTCTTAGAGCAGGGAAAATGTTTCTATGGACAGAAAAACTTGGATAACGTGGGTGTTCTCAAATGGAATGCCATTGTTCTCAGCCATGGTAAAGTGGAGCTTGTGACCTACCCTAGTTTACACCAGTGTGATCCAGTCTCCCCCATTTCTTAATCTTGGTGAACCACATGCTTCCCTTTCTGCCTTCCTCCTCAGTCACCAATCACTATTAGGGAACGAAAATATAAACTATTTCAAGTCTTCCTACCTAAATGATTTTGGTATTTGTAAGCCCTGGGAGGGCATGGCAAATAATAATTATCTCCCACTCTCTACCTCTGTGCTAATCAGAGTGACTTTTCCCAAGGCTTTGGCAGTAAAAGAGTATCAGAAGAATATTAGGATTAAATAGAATAGTATTAAACTTCCTTTTTTCCAGCATTATTGGTAAGCATTGCACCAAAGTTGCTTCTGAATTTAAAATTTATTTTATAAGTTTTTATCCAAAAATTAACTTGAAAATGAGATTCCTTGATATAGTTATCATTTTGCTGTGACAATTAAACTGTATTTGAGTTTTCCATTCAATATTTTACACAGATTAAAGAGTTTATAAAACTTGGCTCCATGTCATTATTGATAAAGGGATACATTTGAATGAAATACCCGTTATCAATAATGATCTCAACAAAAAGAACAAAGGTATATGTACTGTATATACTTGAGTATAAGCCGAGTTCGGGTTTTTCGGCACAAATTTTGTGCCGGAAAAAACTTGGCTTATATTCGAGTATATACGGTACCTGGCCTTTGGCTATCTATGTTTTTGATAGTGATTTTGGTTGGTAAAACAATTTGAGTGTGAGATCACTACAGCTCCCCAGTGCAATATAAGGAGATGTACAAGACAGTAAAATAACAGTAGCATTTTATAGGGGGCTGCCATTTAATATATTCAGGATCAGTTTTACTCTTTAGGTTTCTTGCAACAAATTTTTCTTGGCAAAAAACCTTTTAGACTATTTTCTTCAAAGGTGTTTTAGATGATTGCTCCATTTTTAAATTCCAGTGGAGTACAGTGCTCTTCAATTTTCATTACTGGCATTATTTAAAATATCATATACATATTTTTGTGTGTATACATATATGAATGCAGGTAATAATCTAGTTAAGTCTTATCATAACTTATTAGGATGATACATATACATAAAGGTAATTTTGTAGTAAAGCATATAATTACCCTGTGTTGCCTTTTGTCCAATATTTTTAGCACCTGCATTAACAAAGAGAATTGTCATGCTTTTTCCAGACACAAATTAGAATATTACTATAAACATTAAGCAATTTATGAGTTGATATTTAAATACTGAAAAAAATATCTATACACAACAAGTTGCTTTAAACAGTAGATTTCCAGGGATTAGAATATTTCCCAAGAGGCTGAGGTATTGTGCCTCTGGTCTCAGTCTTAATGTGCATGAGACATGCAGTAATTTTGCAGAAATGCAATGCTCCTGAGTGTGTTGTTGCTTAATTATAAAAGTGGTTATAATTATTCCACTTTAAGTGCTAACTTATTTAAGTTTTAAAGGCTCAGGAATAGCTGAAATTTCTTCAATTGAGATGGAATATTTGGTCATTTCTAATAATATGCAGTATATAATAAAGGGGGCCCCAGCACAATCTCACTTGAAGTCTTAATAATAAAAGTTAACATTGCTGAAGTTCTTTCTGGCACTAAGTTATTATATGATATTTCTCAATTCTTTGTTGTTATTTTTAATGAAATATTGAAATAATAAAATATTAGTATCTTAGAGTTATGGTATTATTTAATTCATTATCAAAATGTGCAAGAATTTGCTATAGTTTCCTACAGTTTGCTTCTTGGCATTGTTTTTGGTATTCTGCTTTTTGTAAGCAGAATATTAGGAAACCATGTTTTTGGTTTTTTTTTTTAATCCCTGTCATCATGGGCATTTCATCCTTAAGAACGTTTTGCCAAGTACTACCACATGCCAGGCCTGATTTGGAAAATACATGTAGCATAATTTTAAGAGTCTACAAGAGGGCCAGTAGAGTGAGTTACCAGTTATACACTTTGTAAAACCTCATAAGGAGATAGAATGGAGAGTGCAGAATCGAAGCAGAGGCCATGTGGCTCAGCCCCCCCCGAATCAGGGACATTGTCTTGGTGAGTCACCTGTGGGATGCAATCTGAATAATAGTTTAGTGCCAGCTGGATGAAGCCTGGATGTGGAAGGTTAGGACAGAATGGTAGGCAGGATCAGCACGTCTGAGGCCAAGGGCTCAGCAGACTCCAGTCACCTTTTGGTTTTTACGCAGGACTCTACTGGGTTACACGGAGCCAGTCAGACATAAGAAAGCCAAATGAGAGTCAATGTTAGAACCTCATATGGACACAAGGGCAGAGACTAAAGGGCGAAATAACTAAATGAGGGAAGAGTGAACTTTGGAAACAACAAAATAAGCTATATGAGGATGTGTTCAGTCATTTTTCCTCCACGAGTATTAACTGAGTGCCTTTTATGCACTAAGCATGGTGTTAGAACTGGAGGAAACATAAGGGAACACATGGTCTTTGTCCACCTGAGCCTCAGTCTGGCAGGTAAAACACATTTTAATAAATAATACACATTTAATGAATCATCACATAAATATGTGTAATTCCAAGTTGTGGTAAATTCTAGGTAGAAAAACCAAAGCTTTTAAGAGACAGGAGATAGAAGAGTCATCTTTACATGGAGGAGGGGATCAAAGCAGCATTTCTGCAGAAGGAATATAATTCTGAGACCTAAAAGAAGAGATGAACACAGCAACAGAAGAATAAGGAGTAGCACATTTTCTATGGAAAGAGTAGCATATGCAAAGGTCCTGAGACAGAAGAGAGGTTGGAAGGTTCAAGACACTGAAGGGAATTTGATGAGAATGAAATAAAGCAGATGAGGTGAAGCTCAGAGGCATTGATGGAAAAGAACTCAAAGAGTCAAGAAACTGAAAATAAGTCGGAAGAAAGAAGCAGTAGCCAACTCTGTCAAGGTCTGTATGAAAGTGGTGCTGTTCCTGGGAGCTCAGGGGACTTTTCCTTCTTGGCTGCAGTAAGGAACAGACGTAGGTGAGGCGGAAGGGATGACAGCGACATTCTGTGCTAAGAGTGTAGGTGAGAAGAGCTGCTCAAGGACGTTCCTGGGAAAAGTTTGGAAGAAGGAGGAAGAAGAAAGGCAGGCTAGATAATCCATTGAAAGACAATGATAACAGAGCAGAAAATGCAGTTTTGTAATTAAAGACTCTGGAAGATTCTAATAAGGGGGTATTTATTTTGTACCAAGGAGGGGTGAATATTCCATAGTGAACGTACACTTCTGGGCGCATAACAAGGATTCAATAGCTTTAAGAATGGTTAACAGCCTTGGGGCACAGTCTAAATATCCCCTGAATGGAGAACATTCTATATCCCATAAATATATCTAATATTTATTCAGACTTACTAGAAAGAATATATGTCCACTTCTAAGATTTTAGGTCTAGTCAAAGAAATGTAAATACCCTGTGTGACATATGTGTATCCATGGTGGTGTATCCAGATGATTTTTCTTTTAACAATTTTCTCCTTCCTCCTCTCTTAAAATTTTTGAATATTCATTTTAATTGACAATAATTATATATGTATTGGATATGATGCATATTTTGATTTGTGTATACATTATAAAATGTTTATGTAAACATGTATACATTATATAATGTTATCTAGTGAGAACATTGAAAATCTATTTAGCAATTTTGAAACATGAAGTTTATTAACTGTGGTGAGCAAGCAGTGCTTCTCACTAAAACTTACTCCTCTAGTACAACTGAAACTTTGTAAGCTTTGATCAACATTTCCCTTTTGCTGTCCTCTGCTAACCACCTTTCTACGCTCTGTTTCTATGGGATCCATTTTTTGGATTCCACGTGTAACTGACGTCATGCGTTTGTCTTTTTGTACCTTGCTTATTTCACTTAGCCTAACGTGTTCCAGTTTCACCCATCTCATCCTAAATGATAGAATGTCCTTCTTTCTAAGGTTGTGTACGATTTCATTGTGTACGTGGGTCTTTATAAATGTTTTGTGATACACAAAAAATCAAGAAAGATAAAATCTGCTGAAGCAAAGGGAACCTTCCCAGTGTCACTGACAAGCTGAGCAAGTTGAAACTTGGTTGGGTGAATCAGAAAAGACACTGTTGACTGTGTTTCTTGGATGTGAAATAAAGCACAATAACACTGTCCAAAAAATGAAGATGAATACCATATTTTATTATTCATTAATCCCTTGGTGGACACTTAGTTTGCTTTCTTTCCTTGGTTATTGTGAAGGACACTGAAGTGAACCCAGGAGTACAGGTATCTTTTTGACACACTGATTTCAGTTTCTTTGTACATATATTCAGAAGTAGATTTAATTGCTGGAGCATATGGTAATCAATTTTTATATTTTTGGGGGGGGAAACTCCATACTATTTTTCAAAGTGGCCACACTACTTTTGTTTCTACCAGCAGTGAACAAAACATATCTTCACCAAAACACATCATTTGTCTTGTTGATAACCATTCACAGATGTGCAATGACGTCTCATGGTGGCTTTGATTGATTAGAGATTTTGAACGTTCTTTTCATACATCTGTTAGTCATTCATATTCTTTTGCAAACTATCTTTTCAGATGATTGGCTCTTGTTTTAATTGGGTTATTTGTTTTCTTGCTATTATGTTCCTTATATGCAAGTATTTTGGAGATTACCCCTTGTCAGATGTAGGGTTTGCAAGTATTTATTCCCAACCTGTGGTGTGTCTCTTCATTCTGTCCTTTCTTTTGCTATCCAGAGGCTTTTTAGTTTGATGCCATCCATTTCTCTATTTTTCCTTTTATTACCAATGCTTCTGGAGTCCTAGCCAATAAACCACAGGGAGACCAAAGTCATAGAGCTTTTCCCCTGTTGTCTTCTAATTATAGCTTCAGGTTTTACATTTAAGTCTTTTATCCATTTTGAATCCATTCTTATATACGGTTTGAGATAAATATCTAATTTCATTCTTCTGCATGTGAGTAAACAGTTTTTCCAGAACCATTTATTGAAGAGACTATACTCTCCAAAGTTTCCAACTATTCTTGGAAAGCTTGTTGAAAATTGACCGTGCATACTTGCATTTATTTCCAAGCTTTCTATTCTATTTTATTGGCTGATTTTTTATACCTGTACCATGCTGTTTTATTACAATAACTTTATAATAACCTTATAATATATTTTGAATCAGGGATTATGATGCCTCTTTTTCTTTTTGCTCAAAATTGCTGTGGTTATTTTGTATTTTTTTCTGATTCCATATGCCCCTCCTCCTTTAAATTTAAAAAGACTCTCCCTTTTATTACCAGTCATTACTAAATAGTCAGCAAAACTCAAAATATTATCTATTTTTCCATCACTTTTCTGATGCTGCATATCAATACCCTGGTAAATTTTCAGTGTCTTTTTTCAGCTTTCTTCAGTTAATATCATTGGCCAGATTTATGAAGGTATCTCTTCCTTTACTAGTTCATGAATTTATACCATACATTTTAGGAAAATTCCTCCATCAGAATAATTAGTGTTGGCTCGGTGCCTGTGGCTCAAGTGGCTAAGGTGAGCTGGCAGGTTCGAATCCAGCCCGGGCCGCCAAACAACAATGACGGCTACAACCAAAAAATAGCTGGGCGTTGTGGCAAGTGCCTGTGGTCTGAGCTATTTGGGAGGCAGAGGTAGGAGAATCACTTGAGCCCAGGAGTTGGAGGTTGCTGTGAGCTGTGATGTTGCAACATTCTACCCAGGGCGACAGCTTTCGGCTCTGTCTAAAAAAAAAAAAAAAAAAAAAAAAAAAGGATAATTAGTGTATTAGTCCTTCAAGCTATTGGTATCTTTATGAATTTTTCTATATGAAAAAAAGTATAAGAAAAGGAAAATGTCTTTTCTCACCTATCCCGAGGTTCATCCCTGAAAACCCTGTAACAGCAGACAGATGAAAGAAAATCGTATACATTTATTTAATATAAGTCTAACGTGACACAGGACCTTCATAAGGACATGGAGACTCAAAGAAACAAGGAAACCTTTGTATTTGTATGCTGAGTTTGATTAAGAAGTTGACAGTGGTGGAGAAGTTTTACTGATGGAGGCCGTGGGAACTTAGTCCAAGTCAGTGGGTTCTCCGTGTCCCTGTGTGTTCAGAGATGAAAATGCTCCTTTCCTCTGAGGGCAGGAGGGCACCTTTCAAATGAGGGTCTTATGCACTGGTTCAGAGGAGAAGGTCAGAGAGTGACCTTCCTAGGTTTTGTGGCTGCTTCAGGGGAAGGTGCAAGTGGCCTTCCTGCTTCTGCAGTTTTCTCAAATGCCAAGGAGGAGAAGTGTAAGGCACAAATTCCCCCAGCAGACTCCTCACCTTCTGAAGACAGGCTTCACGTTTTTCAAATGATCCCCTGGTGCAATTCATCTTGGCTCACAGCTGCAAACTTAACATTATGTTGTAAGTAGTTACAGTAGTGTATTTGCTATATTGTAAATGGAGCCAATGTATTCCATAGTTTAAATATATATAAACAGCATATTTAAACTTATGAAAACTAATCATTTTATCAAGTAAGTTGTTAATACCATTATATTAACTTCTTAACTTTCACCGTGTGGTAAAATATTTTTCAATTTAAAATACCAGAAACAATCACCTCGATTTTCATTGAAGCTTTGTTAAAAATAGCCAAGACGTGGAAACAACCTGGCTGTCCATCAGTGGAATAACAGATTGAGAAACTGTGGAATGATAATGGAATATTATTCAACCTTTAAAAAGAGTAGATTCTACTACTTGTCACAACATAAAGGGACTTAGAGGACATTACGCTAAATGGAACAAGCCAGACACAGAAGGAAAAATATTGCATGATCTTATTTATATGTGGAATTCAAAAAATCAAATATATAAAGATAGACAATAAAATAGTGGTTGGGAAGATGTAGGTGAAATGATGCAAAGCAGCAAATACTTAGGATGATCAGGTAGAAAGATCCTTGTACCACCATTTTACTGTGGGTGTGTATCTTATGGTGCCATGTTACAGAACTTAAATACGCACAATAAAATACATTCTAAAAAACATTTGCTTATAATCCCAATTAGAATTTAAAAAAAAATCTTATGCTTCAGAATATTTGTGGCTTTTAGCATTTATAAAATTATGCATCCTTCCCATGTTTCTCAACATTTGCATGGTTTTGCCTAAGTATTTGAGGAAAATGGAAAGTCTTAAAAATCTCTTAAAAGAACATTTTTATTGCCAAATTTTCGTGAAATTGGAAGGTCAATCCTAGATGTAAATACTGTTTTAATCTGATTTTTGTTAAAAGTGACATACTTCAAGGCCAGAAAAAAAAAAAAAACCCTGTGATATTGAAGAGCAAACGTAACAGCTAATCTTTTTCTTGAGATGAGCAGAATGTGGATAATGATAGCTTTTGTGAAATTTTACTTAGTGATTTTCAGAAGTACTCAACTGTAACAATTATGTGCTGTTCCACTGAGAATGGAAATTTGGGAAATCAAAACCAGAAAGTTGAATAGAAGAGATGGTGTGTTTTTAGAAATTGGTAAGAATAGCCATGTGCCCCAACATCAAGATATGCAATTGGCAAAGTTAAAAGACCTAGAGGAAATGTGGAGGTTAATACAATGAGAGCTCCCCGACCCTTTTTAAAGATCAGGCATGCCTATGGAGTATGTAACCATCTGTAGAGATTGGGAAGCCTCAGATGTTATGGCTTAAAATAGGTTTATTTTCTGACATTTGGAGAGAATATCATTTCTTATGAGTGAACTTGATTCCTGACATTCACTTAAATGCTGATTTAATTTTGGTGCTAGGACAGCAAAGGCGTCCAAATTTCATGGTAGTTGAGTTATCCTGGGATTTTGGATGAGTGATTGGGAATAAAAAGGGCCTCCCTCTGAAGGCTGGGTGGTGATGGAGACATCACATAAATTCTCATCAGTAACAAATCCAGAAAGCAAAGCCCCAGAGTATAATCCACAGCAGAGCCCAAAGCTCTCTTGCTTTAAGGAATTTCCTGGTGGCCTTAGGGAAGATACTAATGGAACTCTTTAGGCTTAACCTTGTTAAGAGACTGTTATACAGCCCTTGTTGTTTCTACTTTAAAGTCAGGAATCTTAAATAGATTAGAATGAAGAACAGTACAGTGCCGCCTAAAGTTAACATTGTACTGTTAATAACGCTCAACTGAATTATTGATTTCTTCCAGAAGTTGCTTTTAAAATATCAGGATTAACTGTAGAAATACAGATTGTTTTCTCCTTTTTGCTTCTTTATCTGAAGAATAATTTACTATAATTAAGAATACCCTATAAAAACAAAAAGGAAACACAGTTATAAAAACTTGTTGTGTTAATAACTGATTATATTAAAATTCTATCGTTGTCTAATTCCAACGGAAATGGTTTCATTCAAATTGTTGAGCTTTTTGTCCTCTTTAGAACTAATGTGGGAGAGGACGGTGTTTGGGATAATTACCAGGAATGGTTAAATCTGGAAGCTGTTGGTTTGCTGGTTTGCCTTCTTTCTCTCTCTCTCCGTTCCTCCTCTCCCTCTGTCTCTGTCTCTGCCCCCCTTCCTATCTGTCTCTCCCTCTCCCTCTCTCTCTCCCTCCCTCTCCCTCTCCCTCTCCTTCTCACTCTCTCTCACTCTCTTTTCTCTCTCTCTCTCTCTTCTCTCTCTCTCGCTCTCTCTCTCTCCCTCTCCCTCTCCCTCTCCTTCTCCCCCTCTCTCTCTCTCTCTTTTCTCTCTCTCTCTCTCTCTTCTCTCTCTCTCTCTCTCTCTCTCTCTCCCTCTCTCTCTCTCTCTCCCTCTCCCTCTCCCTCTCCCTCTCCCTCCTCCACCCCCTCCCCCTCTTCCTCCCTCTCCCTCTCCCTCTCTCTCCCCCTTTCTCTCTCCCTCTCTCCTGGTGAGAGAGCCATTTGAAACTGCATACAGGCAACATGGTCGGGACTCTGAAGCAGAGAGCTTGGCAGATGGTGCTGCAGGGTGGAGAAACTGCTGGCAGATGGCGTGGACTATTTGAGCAACAAAGAGACTTTTGGCTACCAATGCTAAGAGTTGGAAAGAAAGAGGACGACAGCTTCTCCAGTGTTGCCAGCTTGTATACAGAAAACTGTTCTGGCAGAATGGAGACTGATAAAAGATATTCAATTGTTAACTGCAGAGAAAGAGAAGAGTTGTTGTTATTAAGTTTCCTAAGTGTGTTCCCTCTGGTGTGATTTGAACATAGTTTCATATGGAAGAGCCCTTGAGAGATCGTCTAAACCAACCTTGCTGACTTAGTACTTGGACATACTCGTTCTGCTTTTATTACTGAAAATAGATTTCTTTGAAACATTTATAAAAAGTATAATATACTTTTCCTTTCTATAAGATTAAAAAGAAGTCTTATTTATGACTCCATTTCCCTAGTTTCATATTATATGACAAAAATGTGGCTTCATGTTGTAGAGATTCGGGTGATTCTCGTTTTTCAAGTTACGCTGCTGCTCGGCCATGATTGGCATGTTAACATAGTGTGTGCTGAAGTCAGGTTAGGCTACTATGACACACAGACTTAACATTTTATCAGCAAATGGCATGCATAATTGTGTCCCTGAGTTCCTTAGGGAGTTACAGTCATTACCGCACATATCATATTTGTTTTCTGGAGCCTCCAAAGCCATTAGTAACAAAGAAGCATTTAGTCTTTAATGATTTCATTGCTGGCTACTACAATTTTTCAGTTGTGTTTTCCTCACCTGTTGCTGCGTGATATCTCTCCCTCCTCTGCTTCTTGTGAGATATTGTGTTTCCAGAATTAATTAATTTAGATGACTTTTACCTAATAACTTTTATCTACAAAATAGCACTTTAAGGTCCAATATCACTGGCTCATTAACCAAAAATCTAACTATTATTCTTCACTGCCCTCCATAGCACCGATGACGGGTAAGATTCCCAAAGCGGGGACAACCTAAGACAGGATATGGAGAGGCTGCATGGTGGATTACATTCATAGTACCCAAAGACGGGTAAGATCACTCTGCATTCAGTCAACCTAAGACAGGGACCAAACCATTGAT
>CAUYPK010101362.1:0-79018 GCA_963574355.1 Loris lydekkerianus | reverse complement strand
ACACATCCTTTCCAAGTCTATTTGTGTTTCCCTTACCACTAAGATATTGACTTATTGGCTGTTACTATACCATTGTTGCCAGCAAATTGTTCACTCTAAAATGGTTAATTTTAAGGCTATGTTAACCAGTATGATAAAAATGTGTCAAACGGTCTATAAAACCAGTGTATGGTGCCCCACGATCGCATTCATGTACACAGCTATGATTTAATAAAAATGGTTAATTTTATGTCATGTAAATCTTACCTCAATTGAAAAATGTGTTTTCTAAAAGAGTTAAAAGATGTGGCACAAATAATGGGAAATGCTTTGGGAAAAACCTCAGTGTTAAGACGGGGACTCTAAGGTGAGGAGGAGGGGAGTTTTAAAAATGGTGGTCAGGGTGGCCTCAGTGAAGAGAGGAAACATGGGCAAAGACTCGAAGGGTGCGGGAGTTTGCCAGATGGACAGCGGGAGAAGAGAGGACGCTGGTGCAAAGGTCCTGGGGCAGGAAATGGCTGGCCTGTTTTAGGGCAGCACTGAGTCCAGTGCAGGACTGGCCGAGGCTGGTGAAGCAAGGGGAGACGTAGCCACAAACAGGCTGAAGGAATCATCAGATCATGGAGAGCCTGGCAGGCCCTGGGGAGGAAAGAGAAAACCATGGCAGGGTTTTGGGTGGAAGAAGCATGCGAGCCAACTTACACCATGAAAGGAGCATGCATCTGCTGAGGTGGTGGGGCAGGGAGGTCATTACTGGGAAGAGGTAGAGGTGTACCTGTTCCCACTAATCAGTCAGTGTGCACACGAAATCTGACTTAATGCTTGACTTTTAAACAGCTGATCCAACTCAGGTTTGAATAAACATCATTGAAAAAATAATTGTATTTAAATAAGGCAACTGCTACAAGAAGGTAGATTTGTTTCACAGGAAATGGGCATTGAAAATGAAAGCCGCTGGTGTAGTCGCCAACTATGAGTTACCATTTTCGTATTTTATTCCCTGTGAAGTTTGCATGTTCCTTTGAACAACTTCATTAGTAATTGGAGAAGAACCCCAAAGCTTTTCCTATTAACATTTGATCTGGAAATCCAGCCTCATTGACATTCAGGCACACCATTTGATCTCCCTTTCCGTTTTGTATTTGAACCAATTTAGTAGCTTTCTCGTGTTCGGGTTAATTACTAGACTTTGAGCTGGGGATGCCACCAGATGTCTTGTTGAGGAAAAGACTTGGCAGGGAATATGAATGTGTTTCGAGTGTCTGGAAATTCATTTGTTTGTGGAAGAAAAATATAGATTGGTTTAAAGGGTCCTGAAAATATGAAATTGACAAGATGGGTCCTTTTGTGTCACTTATGCTTAAGAATTTTAAATGGTTTTTGAAAAGTCCTCTTAGGTTCAAAACCAAAGTCTGGATAATGATATTTTAGCAGATACATTTTATGCTATGTGAATAGGCTTAGAGCTTCTTGTTTATTCCTTGGTTAGGAAAAAAAAGATTAGATCAGTAAAGCAAAAAGCTGTCTACAGCCAGCCATCCGTCATGGCGAGCTACACTGTCAGAGATTTCTGTTTAGATTTTATTAACTGCACAGCGAGTTACTCCTGGCTCAGTGATTTTCCTCTGCCTTTCAAATTTCCTTCACTCTTGAAAGTGCCCAGTGGAATTCTGACAATCTGTCAGATACAACTTCAGAATTAAGAAGACACTTGGTTACCTGTTGACATCCTTTTTTTGTTTATTGCTGCCAAACAGTACCCCATTTTTTGTACTTTTTTGTATAGATTATCCACCCCTTTTCCTAGTACCCCATCCCTGTAGCCAGGGCTGAGCTCTTTGGTCATGGAGAAAACTTCAGCCTTTACAAGGGGTTCATCCCAGACAGGGTGTGTGATCCAATTTCAACCAAGGAGTGAGGGGAGAGACTTACAAGAGGCTTCTAGGGAAGGTTTTTTTTTCTTCTGCATGAGCTTCAGGAGTACATCTTCATTACAAAGATGACTAAGCTCTCCTGAACCTGCCTGATTCTAGCCTGAGAGTTCTGTTTGCTACATGAAAGAGAATAGAAGGCCAGGGACTTGCACAGTCGTCCCTGGATTAAGTCATTCCTGAAAGCCACACCACCTTGGGACTTCTAGTTAGGTAAACTCATAATTTTCAGTTAAGCTGATTTAAATTGGTTTTTTGTTTTTTGCAGACAAAAATCTCATTCTATCAAGGATTTTGTAGAATTATTGTTCCTCACGGATAAAGTGTTCTAAGTTTCTTGGAAGGTGGCTTTGAAGTAATTTGATAAAATCTAATTTTAGGTTAGACTCGAATGTTTCATTTGTTGATTATTACATAAGGAACAGACTAAAAAGATCCCTCCATATATATATGTATATATAAAAATATATATATATATATATTTTTTTTTTTTTTAAACTTAGCAAAGTTTAAAAGCTTAATAATATATCTTCTCTGCCTATGTGTCTGATTTCATCCTTTATTTCATAGATCTGTAAAAGTTACAACCACAGCACCGGCCACATGCACCGAGGGTGGTGGGTTCAAACCTGACCCAGGCCAACTAAGTAACAATGACAACTTCAATAAAAAAATAGCCGGGCATTGTGGTGGGCACCTGCAGTCCCAGCTACTTGGGAGGCTGAGGCCAGAGAATCCCTTAAGCCCAAGAGTTTGAGGTTGCTGTGAGCTGTGACACTATGGCACTCTATCGAGACGATGTAGTGAGACTCTGTCTTTCAAAAAAAAAAAAAAAAAAAGTTACAGCCACTTTTACAGATTTTGATGGCTTTCCTTTTTGGTATTTTTTTTATATTAACATTTTTTTCTACAGTTAACATATATTACAATAATGGAATAAACAAATCATTAATAAAAGATAATTGCAGATAAATTTAAGGCTGTTCCCAAATCCTAGAGAATCAAAGATCACATTGTTTAACAAAGGTTATGCAGATAAGTTTTAGTTTTAAATTTTAAATAATCAAAGCTTTAGTAGTATTGCTGCCACTGCTTTCTGAAGCTTTTAAAAATTATATTTGATGACTGTTCATCCTTTAACTGAAAAAATGGGAGTTGAGATACATTTCAGAGCTACCTGACATTCACATGTACTCACTGGATAGTTGTGAATTATAAAAGCCTGTCTTTGCACGTCTCTCACTAGAAAAATCAAAACTGATTACACAGGAAGGACTAGCCCCAAGACTCCCTGAATCAAGGAAGAAAAGGCTTTAAAACTCCTGGAATTAAGGGGAAATTAATAATTAGGTTTGGGGGTACCTGGTTCCTGTTGGTCAGGCTCCCAAATAGCGGTTTATTTGATACTTCTCTTTTAACACCTTGACCTGGGCCAACCTTCCCTAAACATGTTCAGTTGACCTCTGGTTTGAGATACTTGAAAAGTTAATGGCCTAAAGCAGGGGTCCTCAAATTATGGCCCGTGGGCCACATGAAGCGATGTGCTTGTATTTGTTCCCCTTTTGTTTTTTTACTTCAAAATAAGATATGTGCAGTGTGCATAGGAATTTGTTCATAGTTGTTTTTTTTTTTAAACTGTAGTCCACCCCTCCAACGGTCTGAGGGACAGTGAACCGGCCCCCTGTTTAAAAAGTTTGAGGACCTCTGGCTCAAGTATGTCAGGCCAGTATGTGGCTCAAACAATAGAAATGTGCCCTTTGCAGTTCTGGGGACAGCAAGTCAGAGATCCAAGTGTCAGCAGGACTGGGTCCCTCTGAGGGCTGGGAGGGAGACTCCTGGGCCTCTTCCCTCACCTCTGTGGTTTGCTGGCTGTCTTTGGCATTCTGTGGCTTGCAGAAGCATCCACAGTGTTCTCCTCTTGTGGGGGTCGGTGTGTTCAAACTTGCCTCTTCATAAGGACAGCCGTGGTATTGAATCAGGGACCCACCCTGCTTCCTGTATGGCCTCACCTGGACTGCGGTAACTAGATGTGATCCTAACTAGACATAACTAATCACATCGGCAACGACTCTATTTCCGTAGAATGTTGCATTCTTAGGTTCTGGGTGTTAGGAACTCCGCACAGGAATTGAGGGTTGGGGTCTACCCATGATCCTTGGTTACAAGGGAATTTCACAATGTGCTCTTGAGCACAGGGCAGGAATCTGTGATGAAATGGTTTTGGCAGAATCTAAAAGGTTGATTTATAGCAGTTGAACACGCTTTTGGAAGTAGCTTTGTATTTGTTTTAGACAAATGCATTTGACGAGCTGCTCTCATGACTTGTTAATGTGAATGGTGGGAAGGAGCAGTTGGCGAGGGGAGGAATCAGCGTTGCTGTCACCACTGTAGATCAGGTTTTCAAGGTGGGTGGGGAGACAGGAGGGAAGCAGATTCACCCCCTGCCCCCAGGGGAAATTTGGGCAATGTCTGGAGACGTTTTTAGTTGTCACTACTGACAAATTAAATTTGTGATGAAGTTATAAAAAGGGAGATGAACTTACAGAGGAGATTTGACAAGATAGTCTGGAATCTAAAGCTTATGATGTCTTATGCACAAAGAGGACATTGAAGGGAAAACAGAAATTCTACCTGTGATAATGCTTTGTCTTTAGAAGAACTTTCTAGCTCTGAGAGAGTAATAGTTCCCACATCTTGTGTTGAATACAACACGATACCAACGGTTTAAGTTCAGCTCTGCTGCCTACCAGCTGATGGTCTTTAAGCAATTCACTCCACCTTGCTCTTTACAAGTTTCTCTCTCTGGAAACTGGGGGCAAAGATAACGATAAGAGCTCAGCTTTATAGGTGTAGGCCACATTTCAAGTGTTGCACCTGGATTGTCTGCGAGCAGCCCTAGGAGGGAGGTGGGCGTTACCACTGTTCATTCTACAGAGGAACAGTCAGGGACATTGAGCAGGGAAGTAACTTGCTCCAGGTCATCTGATTACAAAGTGCTGGAGTTGTGATTTAAATACCAACTAATTCCCTGGCCGTGTCACTTCCAAGCCAGTATCCTTGGTCCTTACAACATGGTGTCTTACAGAGCTGTGAAAATTTGAAGATCTAATGTAAATTAGGCACATTGGTCAGTGGCCACTCTGCCCACAAAATATGGGAATTGTGGTTGTTAAAAGAACACAAAGTTCACAATAGCCAAGATAGAGATCAACCTGAGTGTTCACGGCGGAGGAATGGATAAAGAAAACATGATATACGCAGGCAATACAGTCCTATTTACTCAGAAGAAGGAGGAAATCCTGTCATTTGCAATGAGACAGATGAACCTGGAGGACAGCGTGCTCAGTGGAATAAACAAGGCCTGGAAGGACACAGGACTGCATAATGACTGCATAAGTTGTGGAATCGTAAAGCCAGACTCATGGAAGCAGAGAGTAGGAGGTTTCCAGTGGCTGGGGATTGGGAGTTGTTCATTGGTCTAAGGACACAAAATTTCAGTGAGAAACATTCTGAGGATCTACCACAGAGCATTATGATTATTGTAATAATGTTTTATATATTTGAAAATTGCCAGGAGAGTAGATCTCAAATGTTTTCATCATACAGAAATGATATGTGAGATGAACATATTAATTAGAATGATCTAACCATCCCAGAATATGCACATACATCACATCATCACATTGTACCCCTAAAATGTATATTATTACTATTTGTCAATTAAAAATAAAACATAAACAGTATGGTGTTGCGTAAGAGAAAGTAGTTGAGATCATGAAAAGTACACGCTAACAACCTTTAGTTCTAACCTACTTGGCAATTTCAGTTTCATGACCAAATCAAATAATTTGAACAATAGGTAGCATTAATAAGCAAAATGTAATTTAATGTTTAGGCAAGGAAAGTATTCACTCAGAAGCTTGTTAGAAATGCCGGATGGGCTCAGTGCCTGTGGTTCAGTGGTTAGGGCGCCGGCCACATACACCTAGGGTGGCAGGTTTGCACCCAGCCCGGGCCTGCTAAACAACAATGACAATTGCAACAAGAAAATAGCCTGGTGTTGTGGCGGGTGCCTGTAGTCCCAGCTACAAAGGAGGCTGAGGCAAGAGAATTGCTTAAGCCCAAAGAGTTTGAGGATGCTGTGAGCCATGACGTCACAGCACTCTACTGAGGGCAACACTGTTTTGGGAAAAAAAAAAAAAAAATTGACCCTGGGAGGGTGGAAGCTTCCTTTTCACCAGCAGTTCAGGTGTCTGTCCAAATTTAGAAGTGCTGCTGGGGTCAGCCTTTTGAAAAGAGGCCACCTGCCTGCCCTTTGATGGAGCCCCGCTCCCAGGGAGTGAAATCATGTGATTGACGTCTTCTGTCCCTTCTCATCATCCAAACTTTCCACAGCAACTTACTGTCATTCCTTGTTCCCACTTGGGGCCTCAGGGCTGGACAGAGCTGTACCATTGCCTATGTGCTCAGGAGGCCCTGGCCTGATCAGCATAGAAGTAGCTGGTGGCTGCTTTGTCTGTCACTGTTACTGTCAGAAAGAAAATTTGCTGGTTCAACCTTGAGATGTGCAAAGCACAGCCACACCCTGGCAGCTGTGTTTGTTTGCCAAGAGAGGTGTGTCTGCTGGTGATCACAAAATATTATGATCCCACATGTCCACACTGATCATAACTGTGGAAATGTCTATTTTCAGATTTATCTGTGGTGCTAATTGTCACTGTGTTTTTGGTGAGCTATTTTCCGTCAGACAGCGAGGGGAGAACTTGGGTGGACACTGTCGCTGAGAAACACTCAAAGCAGCCCCAGGAAAAAATCAGGCTGCCGTTGTGTTTTGTTGTTGTTTCATTCCTGGGTGAACAGAATCAGATCATCATTGTCATGGCAACAGTAACGATAATAGCTAATAATCATTCACTGTTTATTCTGCGCCAGACACTCCTCTGAACATGATCTTAGGCAGCTATTTATACTTATCTGCTTATTTTCTGCAACTGATGGGATAGATGCTGGTATCACCCTCACTTTTCAGATGAGGAAACTGAGTCAGAGAGCTAGGACCAAACTTGCCGAAGCAGTGACTTAGAGGGCTGGGGTGGAGGGAGGTGGTTTGGCTCAGAGGCACTGTCCTCAGATGTGGGGGTGGGGGGTAGTGAACCAGGTGACAGTATTGCCCGCAGGTAAGTGCAGGGAGAAAAGGGGATTGATTTAGAGTGTGCTTCTTAATTATCTTTCTCCCAAGGTAGCTGTATTTGTCACTCACTGTTAGGCAGTAAATTACCCCCAAATTGGTAGCTCTAACAATGCTGGTTCCTGTGGGTCAGAGCTCGGGCACAGCTCAGCTGGGTCCTCTGCCTAGGGTCAGTCTCTCATTTGCCATTGAGGTGTCACTTGGAACTGCAGGCAGCTGAAGAGGGGGTTCTTCTCTTGAGCTCACTCTGCAGGTGACCCACTTCCCCACTGGGTCTGCTGCCTGGGTTGCCCATAGAGCTGTGGGCAGGCAGGTGTGTGAGCATTGCCCTGGCTGCTGTAGGATGGCACCACTGACCTGAGGGCTTCAACGGGAATTTATCCTGTCACAGCTCTAAGGGCTGGAAGTCCAGTCTCTAAGAGTTGACAAGACCAGTTCCTTCTGAGGCTGTGAGGGGCCCATCCCAGGTCTCCCCTGGCTTCTGTGCTTTGCCAGCAATCTGTGGTGCCGCTTGGCTGCAGAAGCATCTCCTGACCTCTGCCTTCATCTTCATGTGCGTCCTCCTGTGTCCATGTCTGTGTCCACATTTCTTCTCTTTATAAGGACATGAGGCATGTTGGGGTAGGTCCTATCCGACTCTATCTAATATCATTCTGATGACTTCTGCTAAGACCCTATTTCCAAAAACGTGACATTCTGAGGAACTGAGGGTTTAGGACTTCGACATACGTGTTTGGGAGCAGGATACAAGGTTGGGACTTTAGTTGTGGTCAGGAAACTGAGACTTGGAGATGAGACCTGTCTCTCGGCCTCCTGCCATGGTCTTGCACGTCACTGGTCTTGTGGAGCTGGGCTGGCCTTCCCCAGCCAGATCCCAGGGAGCCTCTTGGGCTGCAACTCACTGCTACCAATGGGCTTGGGCTAGTGGGTGGTGCCACCTTGAGATCCCAGGGCAGGAGGAGAGAAGGGGGGGGGAGTCTTTCTCCCTCCTGTCCTTCCCGGCCTGTCATTTCTGGCAGGCTGTCCGCCTTCCATGATACCAGCTGCCCCTGGTCCCTTCAGGCTCAGGGGAGTCACAGCTTCCCACAGGCGCTTACTTGCTTATCCAGGCCTTCCTGGTTGGACTTTACCCACCCTCTTCTAGATAGATCCTTCTTTAACTTTTCACAGTCCCAGCTGGAGGTGCCATCTGTTTCCAGACAGCACCCTGATTGATGCTGCTCCCTGAGTTCCCGGCACTTGTCCTAGACAAGCAGCAAGGTAAACATTATGCCAGCAGTTAGGATGGATTGCTGGTCTCCAGGGGTTCTGAGACCACCATAATCCACTGGACATGACTTTGTCCTGTGCAAACAGGTCTGGCTGTACAGCCTCTCATCTCTCAGCCTGTTAATGAAGATCCAGGCATGTCATATGTCACTAGGGCAGTCTTGCTTGGGCTAATTAAAAAGGAAAAAAAAAAAATCTATGTTTAAATCACGGAATTGCTTGAAGCCTGGAGCTCTTGAGCAGTAGGCCTTGACTCGCAGTCAGAATCTCAGACAGAGCTGCTGCCTGTTCATTTTCTCTCCTCCTTTCCTGAGTACAGGGGGCAGAGAGACTCACCTGCCTTGCCACACAGTTACCATGACAACCACTGGTGTTCCTGGCAGGCACCACTTCCTCTTTGTGTACGGCAGCAAGCCTGGCTCATTGAGATGTGTGTCTGGGAGTCTGCACAGTGGCCTGTCATGATCATCGCTCAGAATGGAACTGGATGATGATTACATTTTCCCAGACATGGAGCATTCTTTTCAAGGTCTCTGGCAACCGCCCTCCTCTGCTTCATGTGTGTTTTTTAGCTGTTTTATCTAGAAATACTTCCAAGGTCAAAGTCATTACATTGCAACAATGGCTCCTATAATCAGAGTTGAAGCCATTGCTGAATAGCTGCCTTCCCACCCCCCTGTCACCTCCCCCGATAGGTCTCTTATTAGATTTTTAACTCATTTAAATGGATTTCTGGGAAACAAATATATCTACGCTTTTGTTGTTACTACTTCATGTTTTTCTATCGTGTTATCTTGCCTCTTCCCTCAAATGAAATGTGGTGGTTGTGCTCAGAGTTTTCTACTCCTTGGGTTCATTAAGAGCAATAAATTCAGAGGCTTAACTACAAACGCTAAAGGTCGTCTGTATCCAGGGCAGTGAGTAGTGTGTAATGTGAAGCCCACACCCTGGTTGTGACTAAGGGGTACCACAAGTGAAAACTAAAGCGGGCTTTTGGAACATATTTCCTTTTTTTCTTGCCAGAGTTTTCTGTTCTGCAGAAACTGTTTTCTGATTTATCTTAACAGAGGCAGAAATTTGCCAAGGGACCCTGACATAGGGGAGTAGTTAAGTGCCCAAACTCTGGTGTCAGACCACAGGGTTCAAAGATAGTCTTACTTTTCACTTTCTGGTGTGACCTTGCTTTGCCTCGGTTTCCTGTCTGTAAAGTGGGGCTACTTCTCTATAGATTGCCGTCACCCATCTGGTGACGACACCTACATCAGAGTCACTTTGAGCATTGAATAAATTAATGTTTTAAACATGTTTAGAATAGCACGTACATGAATTTAACATATAAGTGTTAAATAAATATTTAGGAATGTTCAAAATACTTTCCTTACAAGTTCTCTTGTTTCTAGTCTTAGTATTCTTAATCCTAAGTAACTGTCACTGAATCATGGCAGTGACGTTACTGTGGTCACTTTACGATGGCTGTGTATTATATCAATGTTCATAACCACCAACATGAGATTTCACACCTAGTTCATATCCATTCTTCATTGGTTTTGGCTGGGTCCCAGGAGAGTCATTAAACATACTTGAATGATAGGATAGAATGCTAGTAACTTCTAGCCTTTTCCCGGACACTTATTCTGTGCTAAGCATTTTATCAAGAATTTGATCTGAATTATGTTGTGTGGGCATCAGAAGAGCCCAATGAGGTGGATCAGAATTGAGGAAACTAAAGCTCATAGAAGTGATCAATCGAAGATCTTGCACTACTTGTTGTTACTACTTCATGAACTACTTCATTGAACACTATTCTGGTGATGGGCCCACTTAAAGCCCCAATTTAAGCCTTCTATAAAATATCCATGTTACAAAAATATTTGTGCCTCCTTAATATTTTGAAATAAAAGAATGATCTACTCTGTTTTAACTACTGTCACAAAATAGAATGGCCCTGACTATTTATAATCAGAACCATGGACAGTGCATACAAGCTTCCTTTCAATAACCTGTGCATAAAATACAAACGCATCTTTTTTTTTTTTTTTTAAATCACTGGTTTGTCTACTAATTTTTATATTAAACTGGTGGAACTGACAATTGGATTTGTTATGAAAACTTAATATTCCTTGCTATATGAATTTGTAGTGTCAGGATTAATGATGTTCATTTTCTTATCAACTCTCTAGCAGCTTTTAAGATGTCATGTTTTAGTAGAGTACTATTTGGAAAGAAATGCTCTCATTATTACTTTAGCCATTATCTTTATTGTCATTATCTCCTGTTATGTTTTAGACAAATCTTGTCCCAACCTACTTCAGTTGTGTAACTGAATTGGAAAATCTATTGAGCTAATTTTCTTTTATGAATTTACTTACTTTCAAAGTTACTTTTGGAAAGGTAGCTCTGCTTATGTGGTTATGCCATCAAAGAAATTTGGCTGCTTTTGACCTAGCCTATATACATTGCCCACTGTCTCCTATGCTCAGCTGAGATTCTAGAGTATGCAAACTTCATGAGTTTCCCACTAAAACACAGGAAGCAATTGATATTCTTTCATTTATAGGAGCTCTTGTGTTGTTTCATGTCACTTCCATGTCTTCATATCAGACCTGTGAGCACATCTTACGTTGAAACAATTACAGACACAAGCAACTCACGACACATGGTTTAACCCGATGCCTTGGAAACGACTTTAACATTAATTTAATGATTCAAGTAGTTAATATGGGATCTGAAGTTACCAGAGGCAGCTTGCTAATTGAAATCTCTTCTTTCAAGTTCATAATTCATGATTGACCATTAAAATTAAGTGAAACTACCAGGCCACTTGGTGTTTGGGGGATTTAATGTAGGAATCAAATTCTGTAGGATAACTGGAAGGTCCTTTTGTGGAAAAGAATTACTTCCAAATGGAAATCTCACTTGAAATACTGTCTAGATCTTTTCAGCACTAGCAGTGCTTACTGAAACACTACATACTGAGCCCCAGCTCTGTTCTCTCTGGTCCCTATCTCCCTTCTCCATCCATGCGTCTCTTGTCCAGAATGCATACTGCTGTAAATTGTACATAGATAACTAGTCACTGGGCATGACATTGCCCCTGCAATTTACTATTGGGCTAGCAGTCCTCACCAAAGCCATAAAACAAGAAAAAACAATTAAGAAATATAAGAATAGGCAAAGAAGCACAAAATTGTCATTATTTGCATTTGTCATAATCTAAGCAAAACTCGTTTTTTTTCAATTGACATTTCCTTTTCATGTAACATTTGGGTGCCTATGGCCAGGTACGTATGAATACAGATAGGACAGATGAAGTCATAAATAGCTGGTGAATTAAACATGGGAAACTTTCTGTGAAATTCCCCCAGATTATATAAATCCCCTCGAGCAATCCATGGTCTGATGTCAGCTTCTTATTTATCTCTCTCAACATGACTGGCCATGCCAACTGGTAGAGATTCTATTCCCCAAATATGGCTTGGACGTCTACATCTGGGGCTCTTGTTGGGGTCCCCCCCACCTTTTCTAATTCCTGTTGTGCTCAAGACCATGCAAACCCTTTAAGAGTTAGATCAGTTTTACAGTGCTGGTGGGACTGCAAACTAATACAACCCATTTGGAAGGAAGTATGGAGAATCCTCAAAGAACCAATTAGACCTCCCAGTTGATCCTGCAATCCCATTACTAGGCATCTGCCCAGAAGGAAAAAAATCCTTTTATAATAAGGACATTTTCGCTAGACTGTTTATCACAGCTCAGTTTACAGTTGCCAAAATGTGGAAACAACCTAAATGCCCACCAACCCAGGAATGGATTAACAAGCTGTGGTATATGTATACCATGGAATACTACTCAGCCATTAAAAAAGATGTTGACTTTACAACTTTTGTATTAACCTAGATGGAGTTGGCACACATTCTTCTTAGTAAAGCATCACAAGAATGGAGAAGCAAGAATCTAATGTACTCAATTCTAACATGAAGGCAGCAGATGAGCTAATACAAGGTGGGGGTAGAGATGAAGAAGGGGGTTGGGGGATCATGGTGTATGGTTCACTTCTTGGAGGTGGGACACAATTATAAGAGGGACTTTACCTAACAAATGCTTCAGTGCAACTTAATTCTTTGTACCCTCAGTGAATCCCAGACAATAAAAAAAAGTTAGATCAAGTATTATCTTCATTTGTTTATAAAAATTGAACGTGTGTCAGGTGTCAGCACATGACACCCCCTCCTAGGAGGTCCTCATGCAGCACACCATCAGGTGCACACATGGGCTTTCTTTTCAGTGAGCATGCTGCACCCACTTTCCATCTCAGTAATTTTGTGATTACTCACGGGCGGGTTTGTAAAGTTGCTCATGTTCCATAAATTTTGTCTTACTTTCCTCGCACTTATGCTTTTTGCTTTTCTAAGTAGACCCTAAGCTCCCTGAGAACAGAGGCCACATTTTATGGCTCTTACAATCTCCCACAGAACTTAATACTGAGGCTTAGATATAGTAAGAGAACCAAGTGTATTTGTTCAATAACAGGAGAATTAGCGGAGAACAATCTATGTTATGTTTTTCATTTTATAGTTTAACTTTTTTTAATTTTGAAATAAGCTTTAGATTCCATAGACGTTGCAAAAATAGTACACAGTTTTCATGTATGAATCCTTACCCAGCTTACCCCAGTGGAAACATCATTCATAACCTTGGTACCGTGATCAAAGCCTGGACATTAACGCTGGTACAATGTAATTAGTTAAACTATAGAGCTATTCAGAATTATTTATAAATGAATTTTGAAATTTCAACCTACTTTGATCTTTACCGTGTGATCATGTTTACTATTATTCAAATAAAAATGTTCCTGCTCTGTTTTCATTTTTGCAGAAGAGAGCTTTCTGAATATTATCACTTTTTCCTTATCCATGTCTTTGAAATATTTTCCAGAGGGTGAGCTGGAAGTCCCTGAAAAAGGAATGGAACATATGTGGGCAGTGTATACAAGCTGCAGTTGGGGTAGCTGACATCCCTTCCCCCGGATGAACACACATGAGCGTACCCTTTCTCCTCCTTTAGTCCAGAGTACATGAAAGTTAGTGTGTACTATCTTATTTCTGGCCATAGATCAGTAAATTAAAAGTTCTCACATTTATTTAGGAACTATTGCCACATTATCCCCCAGGCTGGGCACCAGATGCCAGCTTAGACCATATATCTGAGGGTACTTTTATTTGGATTTGAGGATGCTTGCTGTTGGTTCAGGTTTACAGGAAATGAACAAAATATCCCCCAGCTAAGGGTTACATGTTTGGATTAGCCAGTCCTCCCCAGTGGAGATCACATTGAATAAAATGCTCTGTGCCAGTGTTTTATTCCACTATTTTCCTGGGGTTATTTAATTAGGTGGGGAAATAAAATTATTGGCATTGATGTGGAAGTCTTCTCAGAGATACTTTTGCAGAATCATTGGTCCTGGGTCAATTTTGTAAAAGTCCTTTGAAAAATATCTCACCATGCAGTTGCCAAGCAAGAGTGGTTATTGCAAGAGGCGTCTTACCTGGTTGAAACAAAGAAAAAGGATGTAAGTAACATCTCTCTCAAGGAAGATTGGACATGCAATCTTAAGGGTTTTGCAGAAGTGATAGCTTGAAAACATTTTGTAGTCTAATCAGCTGGAAAGATCAAAGTCTTAGCTTCAGTAGCCAAGGGTTGTGGCAAGTGCCTGTAGTCCCAGCTACTTAGGGAGGCTGAGGTGGAAGGACCCCTGGAGCCCAGGACTTTGAGTCTGTAGTGAACTATGATCATGCCTCTGTACTCCAATGAGACTCCATCTCAAAAAAATTTTAGCTTCAGCTGTGGAAATGCAATAAAAGGCATTGAAATATAACATGGAACTCTTAAACCAGCTGCTGCATTTTTCCCACAGAGACAGAACTTTGGGAGCCTTCCAGAAATGGTGGCAAAGGTGGAAGATGAGAAATTATAGTGATAAGGCAGGTTTTTCAGCATTCTGTGCCTTAGTTTACTTTGTTTTGGTTTATTTCATGTTTCAGAATCAGGGCTATGACTTTGGTTCCAACTATTAATTTTACAGCATGAGTGAAACAAGTTGTAGGGCCCTGGTCTTTTGTCACTGCCGTTCGTGCTTGGCCTGAGGGTGGTTGTCAGCCTGTGATGGTTTGGGGAGGGAGACAGGGCGAGTTCTGCTAAGGGTGGCCCCGATTGGAGATGTAATCAACCTCAGCCCCCCGCAGGGATGTCTGTGCATCGCAGCCGCAGAATTAAAGGATATTTATTAGAAAGGAGGAGATAAAAGAGAGGGATTGTTTCTTTCTTGGTAGAAACCTCCTGCTTAGAAGCCTATATGTGTTTTTCTTGACTACAATAAGTTTCCCTAATCCATCTTCACCGAGAAGGAAATCAAAGGATTCTGGGGAGCAGGTGTGGTCATGGTTTTCTCCAGGATGCCCCTGGCGTTGGGTCAGAGTTACTGAGGGCCGACCTCGCACATCTTGAATCTTTCCCATCTTGACGTGAGAGAATAAAGCAGGAGTTTCATTTCCTTTTGCAGCAGGGAGCGATGTAATCTCCCACACCTTGTAGCCAGGCCAGGATGGCTTCATTTGGGTTTTATGATGTCCCAAGGCTTCAAAATGGAAACTGTTCAAAGACAATCCCTGCAGCTGGGGTTAGCATGAATTTTAAACATTTGATTAACATTATAATACATCTTCTAATAGATGATAAAGTATGATAGTGAGAAAATAGTCTGTTTCCATCTCTATGTTGCAATTGAAGTTTATATTAAAAATCAGGGATGTGTGTTTCTAAACAACTCACACAGCTATGGCCAAGATATTTTTTTTCTTATTATTTGCCAGAAAATCAGCTATACTACATAATATTATATAAACTCCAGGCTTGGAGTATTCTTTATGTGTGAATATATGCATGCATAAGTGGTTTTTATTGTCCATAATATATAGAGCCTTGGTGGTTCTGAGCTTTGCAGTATAAAATGGAAATATATGGAAGCATTTTCCATTCAAAGACAGAAGGAACTGATCTCCCAGTCTGCGTCTTATTTTCACACTCTCAGGGGAAGTTAGGGCTATAGGGAAACGTTTCCATAATATGAGAGCTAAATCAGCCATGGTGAGTAACATCTGCCCTTCTCTTCCTCAGAGCTGGGGAGACAAGAGGGAGTGGTGAGGGGTGTGGCCAGTGAGCGCTGGGGATGTCTCCTCTCTCAGGGCTGGCCTTCTGTCCCTGGCAGGTGCAGTTACAGGGGACCAGGCCAGAAATCCAGATACTATTTGTGAATTGTTTTGATTTTGAAATATCGGCAGATAAGTTAAAAAACAAATCAGTTTTAGAAAAATCACTGTGTGGCCTAACCCATTCCCAGGCCACTGGTGGGTTGAAGTTAACCAGCCTTACTATAGACATAGGGGACTTGGTTATACCCCTGAAGGAGGTGGCGCCTCGAGCAGAAAAAAATAATGATCGTATTTTCTTAATTGTCACTCAAAGAAAGTTGACAGAAAGGAACAAGCAGTTATTTCTGTACGTGCTCAACAGTGACCCCAAAGGGGACAGGGCTCCATACTCGTGAGTGTGTGTCATGCTGGAACCTATTGCACGTGTGGCTCCTGGTTATTTCTTTATACCAGCTGTGCTTAAATTTTTCTTTTTCCTACTAAAAATGTTTTTTTTCCTACTGTGCTAAGAATGAAAATTAAGTCCTTTTCCGTGACCCCCAAGCCCTGTGGCTTTGTTTTTTTTGTGATGTCGTAAACTACAGAAGAACAATGATGGCACAGAATGTAATATTTTTATAAAAAAATGAAAACGCCCTCCACTCTCGCGTGCCACCATGGTGACACGGCGGCGGCAGCTGTGGGTAAAGATGCAGGCTCACTGGCTTCACAGGGGCTTCTTCGGAGGAACTATACGCTGACGCCTTCCTCTCTGCCCACGAGACATTTTATTGCTCCCAACGGGGCTTGCTCCTCTGTCATTTTGTCCCAGCCGGGGTCCGGAGGAATGCTGCCTCACAGAAGCCTTGAACGTCAGCCTGGAATGTAATTTTAAATTTTGGTGCAGGCACATTGCAGACAGAGAAAACAAGTGAGATTAATATGAGTAATATACCTTTATTAAACCCAATCTATCTTAAATACGATTGCTTCGATGTGATATCAGCATAAAACCATTAATACTTTATTTTACTTTTGGAGGACTATTAAGTCTTGAAAGTCTGGTGTTTGTTTCATACTCAGGGCACAGCTCAGCTAAGAGGAGCCACATTCCAAGTGCACAGTAGTTATAGACTGCTGGTAGGTCCCTCAAGGGACCGCACAGATGCAGGCGTGATGCAGACGTCCCCAGGGTCCCCTGTGCTCACCATCTGCTAAGCACCAGGGAGCCTTTAGGAGAAGGTTCTTCCTTTATGAACCTTAGTCCTGGGAGACAGGAAGGGTAGATGTGCCAGCTCCACTTTATATCTGGGACATCGCACACTCACCAGCCAGACCCCCACGGATTGGTGACAGGTCATGTGTCTAACAACCAACTGAATATATCCGCAGGGACGTTGTCTTAATGGATTGTTGAGAAATGACAGCACACACTGTGATTTTCTACTTTTGATAAAGTGTTCTTATAAATCAAATTTGCTCCGACTTCCAGTTTGAACAAATCCATGGGAAACCCAGGGTCTGTTGGATGAAACTCACGGCCTCTGAGGTTGGGCAGTGATAGTTAAGTGGATGGCATTCTGGAGGCCTTAGGGGGTGATCAGATGCCTGTGTCTTGGGCTATTGCCTGAATGTGGATATTAGAATATTATTGTCATGCAGAGTGAATCCTTTTAGAACAGGATTATTTCTTTAATAATTCTTTGACACTGAGGTTCAGGAGCCCTCCCTCGTCTATGAATCTCTTTTCTCACATTTACTGTTTTCTTTTCTGCAACAGAATTGTGTGTGTTTTCCAAAGCAAGGGATGAAACAGATACTTTGTGATGAAAACCCACATCAGGTGGAAGGAGGTTAGGGAATTGATGGTGTTGGTTTGGAGGTCAGCAAGAGCGTCTTGGACCTGGTGTGACCTCTCGTGGAAAAAGCACCAGTGTGGGGGTCTTCTCACCTGTTGGAGTGGCCTGCTTCAGGAAGGGGAAGGAGGGCAGGAAAATACTCAGGGATTACTCTGAAATTCCCAAGAAACTGGGTAGGACTCAGATATTATGTTTATTTCTAATAAGCATATTATATGCGAGAGAGAGATCCTGGATCATCCTTAGGAAGAAGTTGCTGAGACCTAAAGATATAAAAGATCTCATGCACTGTGATTTGCAGCTGGGCAGTCCTGACTGACCCCCTAACAATGTAGCATTTGCTTGCCGCTGGGTACCAGGGTCTCAGCATTGAACGGTGCTGTCCTATGCTCTCTTCCCCATGCCACTTCTCCACTGTTATCTTCCTGACTAACAAGACTGCAGTCTCTTCCTGATGCTTCTCCCAAACCCTAGACCTTGCTTTCCTTGGGGCCTTCGCATACACCCTCCCCTCTGCCTTCCTTGGGATAGCCAGGAGGCTCTCATTCACACCATTCAGGCCTCTGCTCAGATTTCCACTACCTAGAACCCTTCCCCCCTCCTCTCTTTTCACGTATCTTTCTCTGTCTTCTTCATAGACTATGTTTTCATCTGACATGTTGTTTTTTCCTTGTGTCTTCCTAGCCAGGATACGTGCTCTATGATAGGAAGGGTTTTACCTTCTGTGTCTCCTATGGCCTGCACTTAGAATTCAGAGTATGGTTGTGCAAAAAGTCACCTGTCCAACACTCAGCCCAACCGGGTGTGAGCTGTGTCTTACCCAGAAGGAAAACTCTGTCTGGTTTGCATGAAGGCATCTTATGAGCTAGTGCACCTACTAAGGATTCAATAGGCGTTTGCCAGATGAGTGAATGAACACAGTAATTCATCTACAGAGTCTACAGCATGGTTTGGCACCTTGAAGGCGTGACATAAATGTTAGGCTCCTGGCTCAACTCCACAGTCAGCTAATGCCTATGTTAAAGCACCTCAAAATATTCCCAGTTCCCCTTGGCGAGGAAACCACAGACCCAAAAGGCTTTTGTCATCGATGTGGCATTGAGATCACATTTTAAAATGAGCTGATGTGTGAAAATCTATATTCAATGGCAGGAAGGAAGTCACTTTCTTAGGCCTAGTGAGTACAGCTGTGTTTTGAGCACTTGCAGTTAGATAATGAATCATTTAATGGTCTTCACTCAGTATCATCCACAAGTTGTCTTCATTTATTTTGGTGAAAGAGGAGGAAGCTCTGCAAATGCCCCAGCTTCAGATGGGAGAGAAAGCCGTGACTTACAGCAGCCCTGTGGAGTCCAGGCGGCAGGCCTGCTCGCCCAGAGATGAAAAATTCAGAGGGCGAAAGTCACTCTAACCTCAGAGCGTCCAGGCGGCTGAAACGCAGGACAAAGACGAGACGCGAGGCAGGTCCTCGCTGGGAGCTATGTCAGCTCCACAGCATGTGTCATGCTGTGCTCATTTTCATTTTCTGATTTTAATTCTGCGAATGTAAACAGTGTGGGCCCCCCTCTCCTCTTGCTCTAAATTGAGCAGGGCTGTCACTGCCTCGTGGGCACCCTGTAGCGACCAGCTGACACTGTTCCTGAGCTGCTGAGAGCGTCACCCTCTGGATTGGCCTCTAGGCCTTTCCCCTTCCATCTCCCAACCTGTCGCCCACAGCACAGAGCAGGAACTCAGGACAGAAACTCCAGACTCCTTCCTTCCTCTTGCCCACACATAGAGCCCATCCTCTGGGCCCTGGACAGCAGCTCTGAGATGTATCTAAGAGCTGTGCCTGCCCACGTCGTCTCCCAAGATCCTGAACACCCCTCCCCTACCCCACCTCCCTGTCTCTGTGGCAGTGCCAGCTTCCTGCAGAGCTGCCAGGCTTCTCCTTCTTCTGCAGCCCACCTGTCCTCTGTCCATTCTGCATTCTCTCCCCCAAGGCCACCCCTTGCTCTCAGGCCTTTGTCATTTTCCATCAACTCCTAAGCAACCCCAGATTTCCACTATAGCCTCCCCCACTGCTCTCACCACCCGGCTTCTCATCCCCAGTGTGCCCATCTCACTGGCTCATGCCTCTGCCTCCTCAGCCTGCAATGTCCACCCATGAGCTAGTCATCATGCTCATGCCCTGTCCCTTTGGAGCTATGCTCAGATGTTCCCTCCTCAAATATCTGCCCTGACCATGCTTTCTAGAAATCTCTGCATTTGTCTAATTTCCCTACATAGATCTCACTGAACTGACGCTAGTTTTTATGTGTATACATGTTATGTAAACGTGATATATATGCTTCGTATTTATACTTACTGACATTTACATAGAAAATATATGTATGGCTTTTCAGCCGGAGACACCATCTTCCAGTAATTCACCAAAATGACAAACACAAGGGAAAGAGGAGAGGCACCTGATAGATGTTCTCTAGGCCTTTTAGAAAACATGAAGTTGTTCCTTTGGCCACATATATGCGACTCTACAAGAAAGGTGATATCGTAGACATCAAGGGAATGGGTACTATTCAAAAAGGCATGCCACACAAATGTTACTATGGCAAAACTGGAAGAGTCTACAGTGTTACCCAGTATGCTGTTGGCATGTTGTAAACAAACAAGTTAAGGGCAAGATCCTCACGAAGAGGATTAATGTTCGTATTGAGCATATTAAGCACTCTAAGAGCCGAGATAGCTTCCTGAAACGTGTGAAGGAAAATGATCAGAAAAAAGAGAGAGAAAGGTACCTGAGTTCAACCAAAGAGAAAGGTACATGGGTTCAACTGAAGCGCCAGCCTGCGCCACCCAGAGAAGTCCACTTTGTGAGAACCAACGGAAAGGAGCCCGAGTTCCTGGAACCCATTCCCTGTGAATTCATGGCATAATAAGCATATAACATAGCACACAGGAATACCAGTGGACCCATGTTTTTAGGTGCTGGAACCTATTTATTCCCCATGAATTCAGGCATAATAGGTGTACAGAATAGCACACAGGAGAACCAATAGACCCCATGTAACAGTAATATAAGGTGCTGGAACCTATTTCCCATGAATTCAAAAGTCAACCAACACTTTGTTACATTCAATGGCAAGGTGCCTCCCTGAGCTACTGGAACCTCTTCCTTATGAATTCATGGCATGGTAGATAAAAAACAATAGCCTACTGCTACTGTAAAAAATGTTTCTTGTTAATTCACTAGAAGTGTGATATTCTTTCCCCCAAAGAAGTGTTAAAGTAAATTTTAATAGTGTCCAAGAAATTAAATAAATAAAATATATGTATGTAGGGAAATAATTAAAGAAAGAAATAATATAAAAATAATACATCCATTTGGCTTGTGGACAATCATTTGCTGAAGCTGGGTGTTGGAAGCTGCAGAAGATTGTCCACAACCAGCCCTGCAGAGCAGTGTACCTGCCCAGCTCCTGACACCAGCTTCCTCCACCTCACTTGCTGTTAGAACTTTGCCGAGATGAGTCCCCACACAATGTCTTGGCCACCTGATGAAAGAAGAATGTGCACGAACAGCCACATTTGTCCCTGCTGTGACAGCCTCGTTGGGACAGTGTGTGAAGTTGGTCTGGAAACACACAGTTGTTGGTTCTCTGCTGCCTAGGCCTTGTGGCAAATCTGTGATGCTCATGACTCATTCTATTGATGCAAATGCTATAAAATCCATTTTGCCATTTTAGAAAACACACTCGCTTATTATAGCTCAGATGTTCAAAAGCTAAGTGTGCAGACTCTGGCGCGCAGGCAGGGCAGCACAGAGAGGGACGCTTCTCACGGCAGCACGAATCAGTGTGTGTGCAGGGCAGGAAGGTACAACACTGACCAGATTCATCATGTAGCTTTGGTCAAGTCTTCTCACCTCTCTGAGCCGCAGTTTCCAGAGACCACTCAGGGCAGTTAAGAACCAGAGAGAAACGTGGATATTACAGCTAATTGTGGCCATGTGGGAACACCACCCCAGTATTTGGTTTTCTGACTTTTCACCGGACGGTGTAAATCCTCATTTTTGGCATTAAATTTCCTATTTTTAAATGTCGACAACTATTTAGGTACCTCAGACCACATAAAACACCCCATGGCCCAAATGCAGTCATGTGCCGACATTCTGAATAACCTTCCTCCCGGGCCACGGTGCGTGGTCGGTAGGTTGTAGGTCCTGTTTGTGTCCCCACCCTTAGGGATTCTTTGTCCTAAGCACTGCCACATCCCCTCTCATGACTTCTCTGTGTGGGGTAGACAGGCAATCTCGTCTCCTCCTGTAAAAGGCAATCCACATGTGTCACTCTGTTCTCTGGGGCTGTTGAGTTTACGGTAAGACGAGATTTTCTTTCGCAATTTGAGATGTACTGTGTGTGTACAGCCTGGATTACACTAATTTTCCTTCTCGTATGTACCAGGGATCTTTGCCCCAGGCTGGCTATTTTAATCTTCCCTGTGACCCTGCCGGGGTACAGATGGTGATGCTCATTTCTGCAGGAGAGCAAAGCGAGACTTGGGTTAAGTAACGTGCTGGCAGCACCACAGCCAGCAAGTGGGTGAGCTGGGAGCCCCCCAGGGCCCTTGGCCAGATCGTCTTTGACCTCATACTTTGGCGTGATGGAACCATCTTGTCCCCAGCCCTCCTCCCAACATCCTGCACTGCCCCTGGCAAAACAGGATTCAAGGAAAATAACTTTCGTTCTTATGAATGTTAGCTATAGAAGCAGAAAGTACAACTTCTGGGCAATGCCAGTAAAATAAATTATGCCTTGTGTGTGCGCTAAGGATGTGTTCCACTGAACCAATCCCAGTGTTTGCAAATCTACAGCTTTCGTCAATGTGTCTGGGAAGAGCCACGGCATAAACTGCCCTGGTGGCATCATTGCTCTGCTTCAGGGTCCCAAAACTGTCAGAGTTATGACAGTTCCTTAGTCCCTCCTTGTTTATCATAACCTTGACATTTTAGAATAGTACTGACCAGCTATATTATAGAATATCCCCCAGTTTGGGTTGTCTTAGTTTTTCCTCATGTTTAGGTGTAGTTTATAGGTTTTAGGGGAAAAAATACTGCAGAGGAGAAGTTGCCTCCTCATCACACTACATCATGGAGTCCGTGATACCGACAGGTGTAACGCTGGTGGTGGTAACCTTGGGTATTTGGTGAAGGTGGTTTCTGCTGGGTTTCTCCATGGCAATGTTACTGTTCTTTTTCCACATGTTAGTCTCTAGGACAGCGGTTCTCAACCTGTGGGCCATGACCCCTTTGGAGGTCGAACCACCCTTTTACAGGGGTCCCCTAAGACCATCCTGCGTATCAGACATTTACATTACAATTCATAACAGTATAGTTATAAAGTAGCAATGAAAATAATATTTTGGTTGGGGGTCAGCACAACATGAGGAACTATATTAAAGGGTTGTAGCATTAGGAAGGTTGAGAACCACTGGACTAGGAGTAAATGCCCAAGTCAGCCTATACCTGAAAGGAAGGGAATTCAACTCTGCATAACTGGAATTTTTATTTTAAATGGCCAGATGTGGCTGGTGGCTGCCATACTGGACCGTGAAGACCTGGAGCAACATCTGCATTAGGGCTTCAGGGTTGGGGGCTCTGGGGACAGATTATTACTAAAGTTAGCCAGTTCATAAGTGGTCAATGACTGATTATAGCTGAAATAAGTAAAAGTTCGATTCTGTAATTTTAGCATGATGGTAAAATTTCTTGACGCTAAAAAAAAGATTCTAAACCCTTTTGGAAACCACTATGAGAGGAGGATTCCTAAAATCAGTGAGAGTTTGGTCTTCATTCTTCACACTTGATCTTAGCCAAAAGGCTCAGAAGTGAGGGTCTTCATTCATAAGCTTCTGTTCTTTGGGGCTAAAGTGAGTCAGTCCCTATTAAGAATAGGGATTAAACATGCCCATGTATTCTGGAATAGTTTGCATTTCAGAAGGCAGGGGCCAACCAGGGGATGAAGCTTTCTTTTGAGACAGAGTCTCACTATGTAGCCCTTGGTAGAGTGCTGTGGCGTCACAGCTCACAGCAACCTCAAACTCTTGGGCTTAAGTGATTCTCTTGCCTCCCAAGTTGCTGGCACTACAGGGACCCACCACAACACTCGACTATTTCTATTGTTGTTGTTGTTACAGTTGGCATTGTTTAGCTGGCCTGGGCTGGGTTCGAACCCACCGGCTTTGGTGTATGTGGTTGGCACCACAACCACTGTGCTATGGGTGCTGAGCTGGATGAAGCTTTCTGACCTCAGATAATATTTATGTCTGTGGGTGAGAACCTTCCCTGACTCCACTAGCCAGTCTCTTCTCCTTGCTGGTCTCTGATTCTCACAGTACTTCTTCCAATGTTCCTTAACTGACCTTTGCCTCACTTTTTCCATCTGTAAAATGGGAGATTAAAAGTAGTGCAGGGTGGTAGTCACTGTGCTGGGATCATCATTTGAGTTCTTTCTTCCAGGCACTCATTTCCGCTTCACGATGGCCTGTGATAGGCATGCTATAGATTTGTCTCCCTCAGACAGGGAGCTGCACAAACCCTAAGCAATTTGCTCCCAGCTCCCCCTTCAAAGTCCAGACTCTCACTGGTCTCTGGTGCTCCTCTCACTGATCCAGCAGGCCCAGAGACACTGTTTTTGTTCCCCTACCACAACCCTCATCAAGGAGTAGGTACTGATTAGGGGAAGCCCCAGAGTTACAAACAAGATGGGCTTTTAAGCTGAGTTTGTATGTAATTTGTAACAGGTTCATTTACTAATTACCTGCAAATGGCCTCTGTTCGTAAGTGCAAGTTGTATGTCAGTTGGAGACAGCCTATAATATGTTCGTCATTTCACTTAAATATAACTGTAAATAGAACCTTGATATTAAGAAATGGAAACCCTTATCACTTCTTGTGTATTTATTCTAACTAGAGAAACATAGGCAGAAGGCTATCTTTGAAATTCTGGATGTGCTGGCCTGCCAGGGCCCAGAGCCTCTGCCAGTGAGGCTCTGTGTCTGCTTAGTGAGGAAATGAACCAGAGAGGAGGAGGCCAGATACTGTGAAAGGTCCCTGAGGGGTTGGGAAGGGGAATAACTGTCTTAGGATATGAGCTGATTAACAACAACAACAAAAAAGAGCAGGTGCATCTGCCACCTAAACTGATCTGAGAAGCAGGGTTACATTTGGGAAAGACTTTGCTTAAGTGGTTCTGCAACTTTGCTGACTTGCTAGTTCTCGCCTGAGCTAGGGCTCATGGACAGGAGCACAGGGAAGATGCCCTGTGCTGGCACTGCGGACATGCTCAGGTTTTACAGGCTGTGGGGAGCAAAAGGCTCCAGACCATGTGTCCACACTCCCCAAATACTCTGGCTGTCACCAAGATGTATCTGTCTTCCCATCTGCACAATGGGTTTGCTTGCTCCAGGCAACCCCTGCAGGGATGGGATATGATTTGGTAAGAATCAGAGCCTCAGGGTACACACTTTACAACAATCTTGATTTAGAGCAATGTTGAGCTATGAAGTTTGAGGGATTAAAACAAGTAACACCTAGCACTGGATCTGGAGACTGCTATGCCTGCAGATAGCACAAAAATAATTCAGTTGCATTTAAACCTGAGTGGGCTGGAAAACACATGGACCCTCACTGGAGGGAGCCTGCCTGCGGTTGGCCCAGCAGAGGTATGGACGTGAGTTTGGACACAAACTGTTCAGCTGAGGTTGCAGAATGGCAGCTGAAAAGCCCCAAGCAGATTTCAGAGAGGTTTTCTTTAGTTGCCAACATCTTCAAGTGGGGACTTGTATGTAAAAATGTTGATTCCTGGTTTCTCTTCCAAAATAAAAGATCTTGTGATGATAGTCCAGGGTCATGGAGGGCAGGATCCTTCCCTGAGATGGGAAGATACTGTTCCCTTTGCCTCAATCCTAACTTCCATCTGTGATCTTGACCCAATCTGCTTTACTTGGATGTAACTCCTAGAGGCGTCTGGGTGTAGAATCTGTCATGTAATAGAAACCTGCAGGAACCTCTGATAGCACCACCTTTTAGGTTCTAGAAGACAGAATCTATGGCATAAGTAAACTGCTATCTTCACGTATCGAGATACTATTATGTCCCACCATGATGGCTCCTGTAGAAAAGGGATGATGATAGCAGAGTTGGTGAGGATATGAGTTATAGGGATGTAGACACTTTCCACTTTTCAAAACTGGCAAAAGCTAAACATTTGCTCATCATCTGACCCAACAGTTCCATTCTCAGTTAAGTACTCGTCAGAAACACACATATCTATGAGGAGACATGTTCAAAAACGTTCTTTGTCATCTTGTTTTTTATTTTTATTTTATTTTTTTGAGATGGAGTCCCACTCTGTTACTTGGGCTGCAGTGCAGTGGTGTCATCATAGCGTACTTCAGCCTTGACCTTCTGGGCTCAAGGATCCAGCCTCATGAGTAGCTGGGACTACAGGTCTGTGCCACCTCACCTGGCTAATTTTTCTTACTTTTAAAGAGATATTGTCTCATGATGTCGCCCCACACTAGAATCAATTCCAGTGTTTAATGCAAGTTGAACATAGTTAGATTTTTGGATATTCATTCAAGAGTGCACACTACCCAGCAATAAAATAGAACAGGCTGCTATTTCACACGCACAGGGAAGGATCCTAGACAAATGTCAAGAAAGTATTCAGACATCATAGAGATATTTTTAAATGTCCCTTACATAGCGCTGACAAATAGGCAAAATTATGGTGCTATAAATCAGCATAGTGTTAACCTTTGGGGAGAATCTTGACTTGGAGGAGGCAGGAGACAGAGGCTTTTGGACTCCCAGAATATTCGATTTCTTGATCTGGCTCAAGATTACATGGATATGTATGCTTCATAAAAATGAATGGAGCTGTATACCTATAATTTCTTGTATATGTATCTTTTACTTCAAATTTAAAAGTTAAATATCTGAAAACATCCATGTGGAAAGGGATTTTATCTGCTCTCCTCAGACATACCATGTGATGAGCAGAAGATAGATTTGGCCTGAGTAAGGACACATTTCTCGCTGGCCCTCCCCGGCCCTCCTCAGGGAGCAACACCCGTAAATCATCTCTAGAAAAAGCAAATCAAATGCTTTTTTAAAAAGGCACTTACATACTTTACATTGCTTTGTTATTTGTGGAAGAATCCTAGGAGGCTCATCCTTTACATTAACAAGGTTATAATTGATAAGTTTCCCTTTTTGCATTAGCAGCTGGCAAGCTCGGAGCACAAATGTGATGTCAGTCACTGGGCAAATGCCCTTTTTATGTGGTTTCCTGGTATACATTTTTCTACATATTCCCTTTGGCTTGAAGGCAGGATTAGCTATCTTATTGCATAAATATCTTTATTGCAGGCATCCTTGAATCCTTTTGGGAGAAGTTAGGGGAATATAGTATATTAATTACTATGCATCATCTATGTTGAACATGTATATGATAGAGTTGAGTTTTATTCAGGGATTTGGTTCTGAAGTCAACGGGTTGTGCCAAAATCACATGTAGAAAAATTACCTTTGAAACTCCCTTATGCAGGAGCCACATTGGAGATGACCATGACAAGTTTCTATAAGGTCCCCTGGATAGTGGTTCCCCTCTGGCATTGGAGGAGATTGCTGCTGATTGGTGGAGGACCAGACCTTGTGGCTGGTTGCATTTAGAGATCCATTTATCCAAAGTGTGGACGACATCACACACCCAGTGGCCCTCAGCGAGGTGAGGTTCTTTCCATAGCAGATGCCATGGGCACACTGTTGGTGGAGACATAGGTCTATCTATTTTTCCATATAGCACTTTAGACTGTTTGAGGGCTGGATGGCATCTTTTAAAAAATTGTGATAAAATTCATATATAACATAAAACAAACCATTCATAGTGAACAATTCAGTGGCATTCAGTACATTCATGGCATTGTATGACCACCACCTCTGCGGAGCTCCAAAACATTCTCACTATCCCAGAAGGAGGCTGTGGATGCATTAGATAGTCACACCTTGTTCCCTCATCCTCCCAAGCCCTGGCAACCACTAAGGTATGGATTTACCTATTTTGAATATGTCAAGTAAATGGACGTATGCAGTATGTGACCTCTTGAGTCTGACTTCACCCACTTAGTATCATGGTTTTAAGGCTCATCCTTGTCATAGCATGAATGAGTGTGTCATTCTGTTTTTAGGCTAAATAATATTCTATTTTATGGCTATATACCGCAGTTGACTTATTCATTGGTTGATGGGCATTTGGGTTGTTTCCACATTTTTGATATTATGTATAATGCTGCCATGAACATTTGTTTATTTGAACATGTATTTGAACAACTGTTTTCAGTGCTTTGGTGTGTATAACTTAGGAGTGGAATTACTGCGTCATATGGTAATTCTGTTTAACTTCTTAAGGAACCGCCCCACTAACCTGTTTTCCACATCTCTCCTAGTAATGTATGAAGCTTCCAAGTTTCCTACCTTCTCAATTATGTGGCATCTTAATGGTTCTCTTCTCAGTTTAACTCCATTGCCTTCGGGGCTGCCTGTATTCTAATGATATCAATGTGAACCGAACATCAGCTATAAATTTAACAAGTAAATCAGAGTATGCACTGCAGGTATGTGTAAATTATGAAGTACAGTTATTGAGAGAAGTCTTATTTAAAGTGCAAATGTAAATGTCATAAGCTTGCATTAGCATCTGCTTTGCATGTTATATTTTTCCACTTGAACTTGTCTCTAACTTTTGTTGGGAAAATAGTTTTGAAATGCCCTCATGGGGCAACGATGCAAAACAGTTGCATTGTTGGCATGTGTGTGATGCTAGGCGTTGAACAGGTTAGGAATGGGGGGGTGTATTAGATATAGTCAAAGCAAGTTTCTAGAAATAGAAGGGAATCAAGAGGTTTGGAATTGTTCCCCATGCTCCCCCACCCCTACCTCCCCCCCCCCCCCCCGACTATAGGAAACTACCACAGTGGTTTGGGTAGCACTTCCTTTATTTGCTTGGTAAACATTTCACATTCAGTTACCCATTACCACTTGTAAAGTATGTTTAAATGGATTATCTCTATTATAATATCTCAATATTTATATGATTATCTCAATTAAGTTGCCAGGAATCCTTAGAAGGATTAAATACTTGCCCCAATTCACACTTGGTCAGTGGTAGGACTGGGCCCCAAGCTCAGGTCCTCTGAGTCCCAGTGGTTCCTTCACACCAAAGGGTGACTCCAGGACTGTCCTTGGCCTTGACGCAGGGGTGCAGTGACTGTCAGTACCACGGACAGCGGCAGAATGCACCGTTGCTTCTGTTCTCCTCCGGGCTTTCCACACTCTGCATTTCTCTGCCTTCCCTTCCTCTTTTCATTCTCCCCGCCCATGCCTTCAAGCTGGGACCACTTAGGAAGTCTTTTCAGAAAGAAAAAATATTACTATGCACACTCCAGTGTTGACTTTAATTATTTTTATTATATGTTATTATAATTGATGGTAATTACATCATTCTCATACAATATTATTATACCAGATTTGCATATTATAACGATGTGATCTATGTTTGAGCAAAACATGACTATGTATTTATAGTTCACAGTGTAATTACATATGTCCGGGCTTTAAACTTTGTTATAACCTGTTTATAGCTTTTCTAAGCCAAGAGACTAAAATGAATAAGCAGATTGGAAAGAAACAAATGTGAGAGGCCAATAAAGTTCAAAATGCAAACTCACTATAGTTCAGCCTGTTTGATGAGACTATTTTACTTACATCGATTTTCCTTTTGTAAGTAAAGAGAATGCCATGTTACAGTTGGCTGGAAGTTGGGTCCATTTCTACCACTGGTCACTGTCATACTCTTGCAAATCTTTGATTCTTTAGCTCATGTGAAGTTGCTTGGCTTTTGTTTTGCACAAAAGCACCACTTACGTTAGCCTTTGTCATCTGTTCACTCTGTCAGGGCAGTCACAATGTGATCTTCATGCCAGAGCTCAGGAACCTACATGCAGGCATTGGCCTTCAGTTTTGAATATGGTACAGATTATGGACATAAACATTTTTTAGATTTCATGGAAAAAAATGCACCCAGGAGTCTCACTGCCCTAGGACTTCCTGTACTCCTGCCTCTCCCCACTGATACTCGGATTCTGTAAAGAGGTCCAACTTCTTCTCCAACCTGCCCCATTTTTAAGTCAAATACAACCTGTAGACGTGTTCATTTGGGGTAGGAGTGCTTGGTGAGTGTTTTTATTTGAATTAGTAGGCAACATATCAGAACAGGGACATTTCAGATGGAAATCTAGAGTCTCAGCTCCTGAGCACACAGGTGGTGATGCTGTTCCCGTCCTTAGCTGACCTCTGTGCATGGGGCACTGGTCCTGCTATTTACCACGTTCCCTTTCCTTTCAGAATGTTCCTGCATCTGGCTCTGTCTGTCCATGTGTGTTACTCTCTCTCCCCTTGTGGGCAGTTGGGTTTGAAACTCTTGTCTTAGCCTTTCTCTTCTTTTGTCCTGGTCAGAATTTACTTTTTCCTATAATTTCGCTACATGCCAGCTAGAAAATCAAATAAGGCCAATCCTGTTTTATGTGTTTTGTGGATATTGGTGGATTAAAATTTCTTAACTAGCACTTTCTGTGGCTGTCCTCTGAAGGAGACTTTAGGGATACACAGTCCTAGTGGTCTTCAAATCTGACTCCAGAATGCACAGGCCAGCACACTTGGAGCTGACCCACACCTTGACAGGGTCCCTGCAAAATGGGAGTGAGGAATGGCCCCTTCCTGTCTGTGGCTACAGATGGTCTGAGCCAACAAATGGCATGCTTTCATCCTTATAGGGAAGGCTCTGTCTCCTTATGCGCCTGGGAAGCCCTAAATGCTCTCACTTGGCAGGCTTTGAACTTAAAGGATCAAAGCTAAAACCATTTTGTTTGCAATGCTCCTGAATCCTTCCCTGGAAGAGAAAGTGTACATTTCCAAAGAGTCAAAAAGATACGCCAGGCCTGGTGTTTCTTGCTTTCCGGTTGTTATTTCAGGTCGAGGAGATGGAGACTGAGGGTGGCTTCATACAGCTACTGTTGGGAAAGTTCCTCCTCCCCACAGTCCTGGCAGAGCGTGAGTCACGAGCTCCCTGTCGCTGGGCTGTGGGCGTGTGTCGTCAGACGCAATTGCGGGGCACTCAGATAAGGTTGGCAGTCAGCAGCATCAAAACCCCACAACAGGGGGCCCAGCGGGGGTTGTGTGATACTGCGGCATGGAACTGTGTGCGCACACATGCCGGTTGACGTCCCGATGCACTGGCCGCCTTTCCCCAGGCTGCAGAGAACCTTGCTCTGCAGACAGCAGTGTCAGATTGTATCAGATCCTCCCAGCCCTCTTCTTCTCTTCTCCCCCTGGGGATTGTCAAAACTGGTGCCACCTGCTCTGGCTGTCAGGAGACTCATTTTGTTGTGTTGCGGCTGTAAGCCCTTCTCTTTTGGAGGCCTCTGGTCTCAAGCATGTGAATAGCACATGAAGTGATCGCTATTTTGCTTGTTGGCATTTCTTCAGTGGTGCTGATTAGTTCAGATTTAATTAGGGCAGTGACCACTTCCCTGGTTGGACAGCTCTTGTGTCAGCTATGAGGCCTTCCAGGGCAAGTGTTCTTGCTTTTCAGTGTGTTAATAGACTCAGAAGGGTGAGCAGTAGGGATTGTCTGAATTTCCCCCCAAGTCCTGCAAATACAGGCATGTCAGAGTAGAATCCTCCCCCCCACCCCCCCACCCCCCTCCCTGGCCCTCATGGGGAATGGCAGGGATTTAAGTCTGCTTCACTGCAGAACTGAATGTGAAACAATACGTGCCTGGCACTGGGCTTCTTCAAAGGCAGATGGGTGCAGGAGTCTGGTGAATGAGTCCCTCTGTCTGAGCAGGTGACATGGGTGCCTTTGTTATTTTCTTTGGGCCCTTCCCTGGGTGTGTCTGTCAGTGGGCTTCATTCAACATCGTTATTTGGAGGGCTTTGGCACCCTGCTAGTTATTCTGTGATTCTTGAGGCTAGTGTGGGGACTGTTAGCTTTGGGACAACCTTGCTTTTTAGCTTTCTTTGTGACTGACTGCTGCAGGGCTGGGGAGCCCAGGATGGTTAGCAGTACTTTAAGTGCCCATTCATGCTTGTGCGTATTTTTGGAACTGCATTGGGAAGAGATGGTGGTGTTTTTCTCTCATGATGATGTCATTGGTTTGTGTTTCCTGGATTGGGTGTAGGTCCTGAGCTTTTGCTTGGGAAGGTTGATTTCATCAGGCTAAGCAACTGACCTTGAAATAGAATAGAAATAAAATAAATGGATGTAAGCTTTTCTATAACCGTCAGAAAATTGCCTGAAAGACCAGCCCAATTTCTCTTCCCAGTGCTCCTTTCTTAACGATTTGTACTTCCTGAGTGAGAGGCAAAGATAGGTGGGTGGCATGAACCAGGTGGCTGTTTGGGGGCAGAATGTGGAAGATGCAGGCAGTGGTAGAGTTGCCTTCCATAGGGAAGGGGCCCCACCTTCTTGAGACTTGATTGTGTACAGCCAAGTATGCTCAGTGCTCTGAGAACTGTGTCCTTGAATCCTCATAAAATCAGGTTGGATCGGACCATTTACACCCTTAGATCATAGAGTGTGTAAAGATACCCAGCAGCTTGTATAAAATCGTGGGATAACTCTACTTTGTATTGGGAAATTTGGCCTCAGAACCTATAATCTAGCCCCTATTTGCAGTGACTCCTGTTCTCAAGTTCTCAGAGATATGGCTCAGTTTACCTTGGGGCATGCAAGGCCTCCAAGATCTGTAGCCAAGTGTTTTGATTAATGAATTCACCCCCTTAAGACCTCCAAAGAGTCCCACATTTGGGATGTGTCAGAAAGTCTGTTGTTTTCTCAAGGAGCCAACATAAGCCCATGTCACAACCTGCTTTACTTGACAGAGACAACCACATGTGTGTGCTACTGGGGACATCTCAGAGGAGAGAAGAGGATCACCCCACTACCATATACTTTCCCACAGGCTGTGGAATCCCTGTTTCCCAGGAATAGACTACCGTGGGTCAGTTCTGTTTAGGTTCTGTCCCTGTGTCTCATCGTTGTGGTAGGTGCCAAATGATAGCAGTGCTCATAATGATTGTGGGTGAAACGAAGGGAACACTGACAGAGATATAAACCTGAAAATAGTCTGGAGGAGCCTCTGTCCTTGTGGGAAGTGTTGGAAACCACACGATTTTCTCCCCTTTTCTGTTGTGAGTATGAATGGAACATAGAGTGTGAGCACTTGGAATGTTATAATGGAGATGAACCAGATCAATTCAAGATGTAAGTGAATTCCTAGCCACAGACATGAATTCATTTATGGTGTGAACAGAGAACGAACTTGAAGGTTCTGGCACAGGAGGAGATTGCAGCCTGGCTGTGGTGGCTGGTGTAGTTCCTAGGCTTTCCACTGTGGGTGGTTAATTACCCCTGTCACTTCTTTCTTGATCTTTTCAGAGGAATGTAATTCCTTCTTTTATCTCTGAGAGAATCCTCAACTTCATTCTTGAAGTCATTTTCAGGCTGTTTTATTATTTTTATTTCCTCTGGAGTAAGTTCATCCTGATTTTGATTTTTGTGGGATTTTAATAGGCTGTTTTCTTTGTGTATTTTGGAATTTCTATTTTTCAGACTCTTCTTGAATGGGATTTTTTTTTTACCCCCCAGTTTCTCTCTCACTCTCTCTCTGATCACTCTTCCTATCCTGCCTATTTTTATTTATCTTACCACATTCTGGGTATTTCCAGTCTCAAATTAGATGTTGTTATTGGAGCTCAGAATTCTTGCATTGTGGTGACATTAGGGAGTAAGACAAGTCCTACTGACAAAAGGCCAATGGGCCCACTCCTTCCTGCCTCTCTGGATGCACCACCTTCCCCAAGCCATAGCACTGGCTAGAAGTCATAGATCATTTTCATTTTTCTTAGGGGGGAACTTAACTAGGATCATGTGGTGACCTCAATTCAGGTATCTTGCCTCACGTGGAACACACTGTGTCTTGGATATCTTGAAATTAATCTTAATTCTCTACCTATTTCTGATTCAAGATCTAGAAGGTTCTAAAAGTTACACTTACCCCATTGTATTCTATCCATTTTTAGTCCTTTTGAGCAGGCTAAATATTTTACAGTTTTCTCTCTATTCCTCAGTACATCTATGTTCAGAGCAATGTTCATGGGGAAAAGGGAAGCTCAATGTTTGAACAACTATAGTCAGTGAGTTCTGTTGCTTCTTTGGGAAATAGACATGCAATACAGGCGGGTGTGCCATGGGTCGGACGTGATTCTTACCAAGTACTGCATTAAGTGCTTAATATATATTATTTTATTTTATTATAACATCATTTTAAAGTATCATTAGCCTCATTTTGTAGATCAAGAAACTTATGACTTGAAAAGAAGGAAGAAATTAGTCTTTTGATTCACATGCAGCTCATGGATTGCAGAAGCAGTGCCCAGCTCTCGGTCTAATTTCCAAATCAACTCTTAGCCGCTATGCTGTACCAAGTCCATGAATGCTGGGCATCAACTCACAAGCCCTTTCCTTTTGTCCTAGGAAAACCAACTGAAGGATGCTGCCCTGGGAGAATGTTGCCTGAGATTCCATCATGCAAGCCTTCCTGTGAAGGGCCGGTCAGCATGATGAGGTAACTGATCACCACCATGCCCTGGGGGAAGAATAGGGAGGAATCACTGAATTCCACCCAAAGTCAAGATGATCTGAGCCCCTGGGCCAGGTCTCTTATATCTTTATAGGACCAGCATAGAAAGGGACCAGTGATATCTGGCCCACAGTCTGCTGGTCATCTCAACTTGGAAGTCTGTTAGGTACCATAGCCTTACAACAGGCCAGAACAGACCTGCTAGTGCCCACTCGGCCAATGGATGGTGTGGCCATTGCCTGATGCTGCACCCCCAGACTCACAGGCAGGCTTGTCAGGGCAAACTTGCAGAAGCATAAGGGACCCTCCTGGTTTCTGGGAAGACGTTTGGGGACTAGCAGTTCCCTCATCTGATTCTTGCCTGGATTTGAAATCTGCTTTTTGTTAACCCTGATTGAGAGAGTGAAATTAATTATCAGAACTCTTAATTATGAATGCCAGGAGACTGCATTGTCAGCACTGCAGAAGCAATTAGTTCTTGGGTGTAGAATGTGATATTGGGCTGTCTGGAGCATCAGGATGAATTCCCTCAGGCAGGGGCAGATAGCCTTGTGGAAGGAAACTAATGAGCTGAGGACCCAGGATGTGCTGCAAAGAATGTGTTCAATGACTTTGAAGCCTGCAAACCCAGCCTTTTACTGATTTAAAAAAAAATTCAAATTTCTTATTCCCTTGGGTTAAAGGCGCCTATTAAGCCCCCCCTTCCCCACCTGGGCAACTCTCCCTGTACCAGATCTGAGGCTTCAAGGTTTTTATCACACCGAGTTGCTGCTGCCAAATATTTTAAGCTTTTCTACTTGGTGTCACTGTTGCTGCCACAAAAATCTGCAGTTTGAAATAGAAATGAGTCAAGCGGCCGGGTCTGGTGCTCCAGGTCATGTATGTGCTGTTGTGCCAGTGTGCAGCAGCAGAGCTCAGGGAAGGACTCAGAACCTACCAGTGTCTGGAGTTCTGGTGCCAGGTGCTGCCTAGGTTGGTGAGTGACCTGTGACCTATGATCTCTACTTATCTGCTGGCCAGAAATCGAAGGTCTGCCAAAAGCCACAAAACACTTGTATGATGATGGTCATGCAACCTATGGTGATTTCCCCCTTTGCTTTATTTCTAAACGAGAAAATGACAAAAGTTTACACGTATAAAGATGAAACGCATAGACAGTTGGGATTTGGAGGCTAAGTTTTGGCTAAAAAGAAAGTGTTTAGACCGGGGTTGTACCTGAATATCATTATTTGTTTTGCCTTAGTAGCAAAAAAAGAAAAACTTACAAGACTGAATTAGTCTTTGCTTTCTCTTTGTTGTAATCAGAACAAAGGGGGAACTGTCTGGGTTTCCAACTTTGAACGTCTGGGAAATTTTTTTTTTTTTTTTTTTTTTGGTATGCCTTCTTGAAAATCTGTTCAAGTCCTTTTTGTTATTCTGAGTCATCTTTCTCCTTTAGGAAGAGAACAACTGGGCTCAGATCCTGGGAGAATGTTCTAGTCCAAGTGCAGTGTGACAGGGCTGTGGGTCTGGCTCTAAGGGATTATTCTCTGGTCATGAAAGTGATGGAATTTGAGACAGACACATGGATGCCACAGGGATTGTGTGGCCCTGAAGCATGTATGGCAGAGCACCAGGGCATCCTCAGTGGTGGGCTGTGCACCAAGGCCCCTGGCATGCTCTGGGCTGCAGTGGCCAGCTGGGCAGGGAAAAGTGTGTTTGGCACTGTTCTGGGCCACTGGCCCCTGAGGTGCCAGCATTCAAATGGCCCATCCAAGCCAACATTTAGAGTATTTTTAATTCAGAGGCATGAGCCTTTCACCCAGGCACCATTGGTTGCTCCAAGTTAGAGCCATCTTCTCTGGGTGCATGAACTGGGATTATTTCCACTGCATTAACAGAAGCCTGAGCTCAGGAAGTCCAGTGGTGGGAGCTTGGGCCAGAGGAATGGATAGTGCCTTGCACCTATCGTACTCTGCCATGTGTGGGTGGCCGCTTCTGTCACACTGTGACAGGTGCTGTTCCATTTCCAAGGATCTCCTCACTGGCTGGAAGAGAAGGAGCCAGAGCCTTTCTTATGAAGCTTTGTATTTGTGAAAGCGTACCACCCTCCAGAGATTCTTTAGGAAATCCCATGGGGTTTCAGATTTTTTAGGAAACACCACATGGGGTTGCAGTCTGGGTCTCCATAGGAGAGAGACAGCACACTCCAGAAAAGTGACCAAGGAGGGTTACAGAGGGCTTTTGAGAGGGTGTGGGCAGAGGTAATGGAGCCATCAGGAGTGTCTGGGGAGTTATAGACCTTGCCCTGTGGAGTAGGGACAGCAAGGCAGTGCATGGTCCCAGCTTGCCCAGGACTGAGGTTTTCTAGGGACTCTCTTCCAGGTGCTGACCTGCAGGGAGAATTGTAAAAGTGCTCATGATTATTATGAGTATTATCTAGTTGGCTTCTATATTAGTCACCTATTGCTGCTCTGACAAATTGCCACAAACATTGTGTTTTGCACAATACAAATTTATTGTCTGACAGCTCTGGAGGTTAGATTTCCTAAAATCCTCATATCAACAGGGCTGATTCCTGCTGGAGGCTCCAGGGAGAATCTGTTCCTTGTCTTCCAGCTTCTACAGGTGCCTGCACTCTGTGGCTCATGGCCCCTTTGTCTGTCTTCACAGCCAGCAGGGGAGTATCTTCTGATCCTTCTCCCCTGATTCTCTCTCTCCTAACTCTATGTGAATATTTGTGATAACATTGAGCCCACCTGGATAACCCAGGGTCACCTGCTCCTCTGAGATCCTTATCATTCCATCTCCAAAATCCCTTTTGCCATATAAAGTGACCTATTCTTAAATTTGGGGGATTAGGATGTGGGCATCCTTGTGGGGTCACTACTTGGCCTGCTCAGTCCTGTGTCCCCCTCTCCTCATCCACACACTCCTTCTTGCTGTTGCAGAGCACTGGCTGTGATCACTCTGAGAACCACAAAGATGATGCTCTGGAACATTTCAAGTCAAAGTAATGCAAAGCCATAGTCTTGGCACGAGATGAGGTCTACTAAAGAGTCAGTGTCATGGCCGTGCTCTGGTGCTCTATGGAGTCTGGGCGTTCTCCTCCTCCTTCCGTTCTCTTACCTTCCTTAGGAGCATCACCTTCAACAATCCCATTCCCACCATCACTGCCTCTACCACTTACTGTAATGACCATAGCACTTCCTACTGCAGAAATGCAGGGTTTCACTTCAGCATGTTAAATTTAGCTCCATCTTAGCTCTGTTGTGGGACAAATAGGGTTTACAAGCTGCCTGATCCCTGAACTCCTACCCCAGGCATTGTCTGTAACATTCTTGGAGGGGGGATGGTCCTGGTGCCTAGCAATACATTTCCAGTTTTGTGTTGGACTAGGGTCTGCCTGCGGGTTGGGGATTGTTCTTGACCAAAGCCCTGGTCAGTGCCCTTGGTGGGGAGGTGGTCATTCCTGGCCATGTCCTTGCCCTGGTGGGGCTGGGTCACACTCTTACCTTGGGCTCTGTAATCAGAGTTTGAGACACAAGGCGGCTTCCCTGCGAGGTGTGAGTCTACACTCTGCTTCATAGAAACTCTTTTCCTAGGAAGACTCTGAGCCCTTTCTCTGGTTTCTGGACTGGTAGAAGATTTTTTTCCTGATAGATTTTATTCATCAGAGTCCCAGCAGCAGATAGATAACACTTGCAAACTGGGGAAGGGGTGGAGTTTGAGAGAGAAACTCCTAACAAGGGTGTTGGGGTGGGGGGAAACTGGCAGCCAGGGCCACTACCACCCCCTTGGGGCAGGTACCTAAGGCCCAGGATTGATGATTCTCTAAGGCCACTCATAGGACTCAGCATAGCATTGCTCATGGTGAGGATTGGTGACCACAAAAGGACACAAATCTCAACTGACAAAAGGAGAAGGTATGTGGGGTGAAGTCCCAGGGTCAAGCTCCCAAAGTACCCCCACCAGGAGGATTCTCAAGAACCATGCAGAATGTGCTTAATTCCCCCATGGTAGTAAGTTGTGGCATGTGTGAGGTGCCATCTACCAGGGAAACCCTTTTAAAGTCTCAGCACCCAGGGTTTTACTGGGGGTTATTCACCTGGGTACCTGTACCCAGCATGTAACAAAATTTTAGATGCCCAGAAAGAAAGTAGGTGTCCAGAAGGAGCCACATTGTGTAATCAGCCTTGATACAGTGAGCCACCCTTATTCATTAGGATGGGGGGGGGGGGGGGCTTACCTGAAATTACAATTCCCAGGTCACCAGTCAACCCCAGCTGGCTAGTAGCCTTTCTGAGGAGGGTAGCCTTGGGCCTACACAGATGACCATGTGGGCTGATGGGAAGGGTCCAGGAAGGGATCTCTGATGCACACTGATCTCACTCTTCCTTGCTGGTCTCTTTCACTGGTCAAGGCTAATTTAAAGCCAGATGGAACAGGAGAAGCAGATGCAAAGATGGGCCTCTCAGGGGATGGAGTAGGATGGCCTGGATTTAGAGGGCTCCCCCCCAAGAAAAAAACAAACCCCACCTAGGAATGTGAGTGAGAAGTGATGGCTTGCAGCAAGATGGTACTCTGGGTGTTGAGCTTCAGAAGCAAGGACTATTTAATTCAAATAGGTCATGACATTTCCACTAGGAGCACTTGGATGTTTTACTAAGTTCATTGCCTCATGCATCACGTTGCAGCCAAATGATGTTAAAGTACTCCTTGGAATCAAACCTCTCTATGACCTCTTAATAACAGCTTTCCTGTGACTTTCCTCCCATTTAGGAAAGCCAAGTAGGTGCCTTCCTTTCTTTCGGTGCCACAGAAGTCATCAGGTTAAACTAACACTCAGTACATAAAGTATTTAAAACAGAAAGGGCTTCTGCCCCTGAAAAACGTGACTTTATGATAGTCTGTTACTGGAGCCATAATGCAAGTCATAACACTGGGGGAGAAAAATTACAAGTCTGTTGTTAGGTTCAAAGATGTTGCTTCTGCAAGGAGAATCAGTAGGAAAGAAACCATGGTAACTTCTCCCTTCACAGCATGTCCTCATTTGTCTCACAAAAGCCGTAGGAGAGGTTTAGAAGCAGCGCCTCCTAAATAAGCCAATAACTTGGCCTTGGAGGTCATGTCCTAAGAATAAAACTGATACAGTTTCTGAATCTATAGGGGAATTAACTCAAATCTATGTGTAATTTTGTTGTCATTTTTATCCACTATTGAAACAAGGGGCAAGAGTGAGATCTTGTGCATCAGAGAAAAAACTGACTCTGGTGGCACACACTTGTGGTCCCAGCTACTTGGGAGGTGGAGACATCACCTGAGCCCAGAAGATTAAGGTTGCTGTGAGGTATGATGATGCCACTGGGTTCTAGCTGGGGTGACAGACTGAGACCCTGTCCCAAAATAAATAGATAAAAATAACAAGGGGAAAGTTTTACACAGAAGAATCACTGTGCCCAATTTGGGTAACACTTCTGTATCTGATAGGACTCTCATGGTTACTAAGGGACTGGTGACAATTCAAACTGATATAAACAAAGAGAATCCATTGGCCCAACTATCTTGAAAGGAAAAGATAATTAGCTTCAGGCATAGCTTGATCTAGATGCTCAAAACATCCCTCAAGATCCTGCTTTTCTCTGGCTTCATCTCATTGGTTCTGTCCTCAGCTGGGTTTTTTCCTTATGATGGCAAATGGCATGATGGCAGCACTGGCCTTTTGTCCTCACCTTTCCAAGTTTAACTGGAAAAAGAGAAGATCTTCCCAGGCTCCTACACATGTCTAAGAGCATGTTCTCTGATGACGCAATGGAGCTGTGTAACTTCCCCAACCAATCATTATCTTCCAGGGCAGCAAGACTACACTGATTGGCCAGGCATAGGGCACATGCCCAGGACCTGAACCAATGGCTGAGGCTGTGGTGAAAGCAGGCGGGATGAAGAGGGAGGTCATTTGCTGATTGGCCAGCTCTCAGTCACGTCGGCCACCCGCAGCGTCATGGCCCCTTAGTGAGGTCCATGATGGAGGACGAGTACGGAGAAGGCTCTGAAGAAGGAAATGGAAGCTCTTGCCCTTAAGGAGGAGGCTGTGGCTGCCCACTGGGGATGGGTGCACACCCTGGGTCCCAAGAGTGCTATAACCACCTCCCTGTTGCCCTGCTTTCTCCCTACAGGTAAGGGCAGAGCATGCCCAGCCCCGTCACGCGCTCTCCGCGGTTCCCGGGGGACACAACTCGCCGGTGAGGGAAAAGCGCCAGCCCCGAGCCAAGCTGGAGAACCTGGAACAGGTCCTGAAGGTAGGATGCTGCCCCGTCCTCCAGCTGCAGAGGAGGGATGTGGGTTCCAGGGCGGGAGGCAGTCGAGGCTCTCTTTTGGAGTCATCATTAAAATTCAGGGCTGTTGGGACTGTTTTTATCCTTTCTGTGGTATAAAAAGCGATAAATAATGAAATCTGAATGTTTTTGGAAGCAGTCCTGTAAAAGCAATTATGCATTTCCATTTCTTAGCATGTTAAACACAGCTGAGTTGAGGGCATGGGCGGCTCTGGAATGGGAATGAGCTCACTTACTGAAGACCAGGGGCAGGGGCTGCAGTAGTGTTTCAAACTTCATGAATTTTAAGTTGTTCCTCAGATGTTTAATGACCTTTGTTAAAAAGAGAATAGATAAATCAGAAAATCGCTCTATCAGGGTGTAGGTAATTAGATACTCCTCATGCATTTCTGATGAGTGGGGGTATCCTTCAGTATTTAATGGGTGGGTTGATTTGCTACTGATGTCACAGAGTTAAGCTGAATGAATTCTTTTTTTTTTTTTTTTTCTTTGAGTGTTAAAATTTTATTGAATTCTCATTGTGAGAATTTAAATTAAAAATCAAAGAATAATCATCTCCAGTCCTATTAATCAGTACATGCGTTACTCGGATCATTTGGTGTTTCACAAGTACAGAAAATGAGATTGTGTTGCCCTAACTGATACACTTTAAATCAAGAAGAGATTTTAATTCCAACTCTAGCTTATTGGAGTCAATGGTTGCTGCTCTGAGGGTCCACAGATGAATGGTGACCAGTGACAGGATAGGGGAATGAACCCTGGTGGACTGATATTAAGTATCGTTGATGGTTGCAGAATTTTGTATATATCCCACAGCTACTAAATTGCACACTTAAAAATGGTGACTTTAGGGCCACATGAATTACATGTTAGTTAAAAAATAAAGATGCCCTGTTCTTACTGCTGACCCTAAATGTGAGCCAAGCTAGTGGTGTGGCTCTCCGCAGAGGAGCAAGGCCATGGTCAGCACCATGTGGCTTGGCCTACTAGTTCCTGGCGGGGACAGCTGAGATGAGCACTGATGATAATGCTTCTTGCTATTGGCTCTAAGTTTAGGGCACAACCCTAAAGAGAGGAGTTGCTACCACATAATTATATAAGCAACTGCCTTGACCATTAACTGAGTTTTTTGAGGGCATGAACAATGAGTTATTCAACCTTTAGTGGTTTGCATGATGTTTGATGTCTGTTGAACTTAGTGGAGGATGGGCCACAATGTTAAGGGCGTAACTGAAAGTCTGTGAGATTAAAGTAAGCAGAAAGGATAGTTTAGACCAGTGGTTCTCAGTGGGTGCATTTTGCTCCCCTGGGGACATTTGATTGGTATGACTGGGGAAGGAGAGGTCAGAGAGGTTTTGCAGCAGGAGTGTCCAATCTCTGGCCTAATGGCCAGGTGCTGATATCAAGAAAAGTATGCACGGACCTGTTTTGCTAATCAGCTTTTGTTATTATTTGTGTATTTAACATGTAGTCCAAGATAACTCTTATTTTTCCAATGTGTGGCAGAGGAAAAAAGCCCTTGCTTTAAAGCCTCCTACAATGCTGCATCAGAGAATCAGCTGGCCGCAAATGAGGTTCAGAAACCATGCACTTCATTTCTTGTTTCTGCCAAAACAAGTTACCCACAGTGGTGTAGTGGCTTCATACAACAGTTTTGGAGGTCATAGGGCAAAACGAGTCTTACAGAGTTAACATGGCAATGTCGGCGTGGCTGTGTTTTCTTTCCTAAAGCTTTGGAGGGTCTGTTCTTGTGGCTTTTTGTGGCTTTACACCATTTCACAGCCAGAGGTGCGGCATCTTCTTGGATTTTATCAAAACCTTGGTGATGACATTGGGTGATGCTGTTTAATCTCCCATCTCAAGGTCCTTAACTAAGTCACGTCTGCAAAGTCCCTCTTGCCAGGGGAGTTAATGTATCTCCGGGTCCTGGGTTGAGAACTTGGATATCTTTGGGTCTGTCATTTCAGGTACTATCCCCCTGGAATACTTAAGGAGTGGACCAAACACACTGTAGGTGTCAGAGAAGGTACGATTAATAACTGCAGGGTTTTAAGATTCTCATCTCTCCCACCTGGCCCACAGTGGCTGCCCTTCTTATCTGACTTTAGGTTTGAACCTCACCATTAAGACCTTGCACAGGAATGGACAGCCCAGGCTTACACCTGAGCTCCTCCCTCCCTCCTGCAAACTGCCCTCTTCATGCCCTCCTGTCTACAGGTGTTCACACTGGGGGCATAGCCTGCTTTTGGGAGGACAGAGGGGAAAAGAGGCCCTCAGAGGGCTTGATGTGAAATTGATACTCCCCCAAACACATTGTGACAACATATAGGGAATGCCATCTAATAGAAGCTAACTGGAGACTCGGCGCCCAGGATTATTATTGGGGGCTGGCCACATGGGCACCTGTGCCTGGTATGTACCCAACTGCCAGGCTTTCAGAAGGAGAGCAGATGGTCAGCATGGTCTAGCACCCTGAGCCCTTCTTAGGAGATAATGAGGACTCTACCAAATTTAAGTCCCCAGACATTAGCCAAGGGCTTACCTTGCCAAGAAGAGTAGTCTCTAGCTTGCGATGTGAACTCTGGCCTACTATACCCCCAGCCCAGATTCCCCTGCCTGGGTTGCGTGTGCACCTATGGGTTGGTCTGGCCCCATCTAGAACCTCTCTGGGTAAAGCACACAAAAACTCTGGTTATGCAAACACTGGCTTGGGCTGCTGCTAAAACATACATTCTGTTCCCAGAAGTCACAGGCCTCTTTCTCATCTCTGTTCTCACTAAGGGGGACCCTGATATCTGTGGATAGGGCAGATGTCACGTGCCATGGGAAACAGCAGGTTTAAATGTCACCTCTTTCCTGTTTCCTGGGCTCAGTAAGAGCTGGTGTCCTTTTCACCAGGTGCTGGATGGAAAGAAATTGTGTGCACAGAAACGCTTCACTGTTTCTACTGTACATAGCAGATCCCACTAATGTGACATTCAAAGTGTTGCCATTAACGCCTGTTAAGGGAAATTGCTTTTCCCTTAATTTCTCTGCTCAGGCAAGGCAGGCCCCAAAGCAGAGGACAAATCCACCTTTGATCTAACATTGAGGAGATAATTCAATTTGCTCCACGTTCGTTCATTTCATGTCACATCCGAGCTTTCCTTGGGAAGTGGCACCTTGACATTTGTAGGCTACTTAAGAGCCAGAGTTAATGTCAGCATCCGGCTATAAATATCCCCACTCTAAAAATGAGTCCTGCCATAGGCAGAGTGCTTCAGACAGCGCTTTTTCTTGTGGCACGTAATCCCCAGTACTTTTCAGATGTGAGATCTTCCCATGGAATGTCACATGTGCCCTTGGACAATATTTAGAGGGGATGTGGAAGCCAAATGTTAGGAATTTGGTGGGATTCTGTCGTTGGGTGAAAGCAGTTATTTTCAGACTCTCAGTTGAATCCTCAGGCCCTTTGGGCTCCCAGGAAGAAACAGAACTCTGATGGCCTGGGAAGTACAAGAAGGTTCGGTATTGATGCAGAAGGACGCCAGAGGCCGTGGTGACAGAGAGCAGAGAGGGAGGGGCAGTGCAGGCTGGGGCGTGGGGTAGGAGCTTCCTGGTGGGGACCTCATCTGGGTTGCCAGAGACTGCCTGGGCCCTGGGGTGCAGCAGCAAACGGGGACACACATTTCTCTAATCTCGTTGTTCCCACAGATTGTAGGGGAGGGGAAGGGACATAGAATAAACATAAAAACAATCTCTGATAAGATGATACAAGCACGAGTGTTCCAGGCAGTGGGAAAGGTGCATACTAAGATCTGTAGGGGTGGGGAATGACTTGGGTGGCATGGCTGAAGTGTGATACAGAAGGGGTGGAGGTGAGAGATTGAGTTACAGAAGTGGCCTGATCCTAGAGGAGCCACTACCACCAGGACAGGCTTTTGTTCTCAGTGCTGTTGGCAGCCACAGTGCTGTTGGAGGAGAACGGCCATAGGGCACACTTCTGGTCTGGAGCGGGCTGCTCTGGGGCAGCTATTTAGGGGCAGGAACAGCACCTGCGAAGTCTGGCTCTGGTCCAGGAAGGGGCTGGGGCTGGTGCTGGCCTGGGTGGGGGCAGCAGACACAGGGAAGAGATTTTGGTGCAAATAGGAGAATTTTTAAAGATTTGGTTATTGAATGAGGCAGGAAGTGGGGATCAGGGAGGATCCTCAGGTCTCTGCTGGTGGGCTGAGGGCACAGTGGTGTTTGCTGAGATGGGGCAGCCTGAAGAAGGATCTAGTCCAAGAAAGAAAATCAAGAACTCTATTTCAGATTGGCTGAATTTGCACTTCCTCTACTTTGTCCAGTTGATGAAGATGAACTTTGTCCAGAAGATGAAGAGGAGGCAGTTGGGTGTGGGTGCAGGGATAAGGGTTTAATTTGGAATTACATGGCACTTAAAATAGTGGCACCGAGCAGGGCCACCCGAGGGGAGAGGTAACTACAGCAGTGGCTGCTCCAGGATTCAGGGATCAGGCAGAAGCAGGGGCTGGACAAGGGAAACCAGCGAGTGTGTCCAGAGTCCAGGCTGCATCAAGAAGGCGGGCCCTTGTGATCGGTGTTGCTAAGAGACTGTCCAGGTGGGGCTGAGTGGTGGCCATGGCCTGAATAACAGGGAGCCCCTGTGCTGCCTTAGCAGGGGATTTTAGTTGAACAGGAGGAGGGAGCAGATTGCAAAGGCTTGAGGAAGGAATGGGCAGGGAGACCATGGAGAGAGTGGGGGGAATCACCCTTTTACCAAGCTTTGTTGAGAGTGCAAGCAGATCTGTGGGCAGTGGCCATAGGGGAATGTGGGCTTTGGAGGGACAAGAAAGATTTGGGGAAATCGATGTGGAAACCAACAAAAGTCCCCACCTAAGCTTGTCCTCCCAGCACCTGCATCCATCACAATGAACCTCAAACATACTCTTCGAGGGGTACAATTTGTGCCTTTCTGACAACTATTTCTTGGACTCATGCATTATCCTGAGAAATTGAAAAGCCTTTTCATCCCGGTTGTTTCCGACCCTTGGATCTATGAGCCCTCTTCTCCCTGCTCCTGGAAGCAAGAAGCTTACCAAGTGCCCATCACCACTTTATCCTCCAGCAACTCTGAAGCCGCGGCGCCACGCCCGGAGTTATTTCTGTGTCTGGTTAATGCTTCTGATGAGTGCCTGTGAGGAAAATGGTTTCCTCCTTCTACTAATAACTTCCTTCCCAAAGCTAAATAAAGATTATACAGGCAGTGCCCACGTCTAAAATAAACAGAAGCACAAAAATTAGCTAGAACAATAGTGTAATTAAACAGCTGCATAATCATTCATCCAAACTAGGTCGGCTGCTTGGGCATATGACACAGCTTCTCTGGTCCTGAAGGTGGCTGTTTCAACCCAGAAATGGGGCAGTGGTTGGGAACATGCTGGTTTGGAATCTTGATGTTCTTGGGACAGTGTCCAGGCTCTGCCACATTCTAGCTGTGTGGCCTCAGGCAAGTTGCTTAGCTTTTCTGAGCCTATTGCCTTGTCAAATAGTGAGGACAGCCCCTGAGTGAGGGGCTCTTTCACAAATGGAACTTTACCCTGGAAGCAAGAGGAATGTAACCTAAAAATTGCACCCTGATATTAATTTGAAAAAAAAAGTAGTGACCACAGCACCCAACTCTCAGCATTAAATGAGGCAGCATGCAGCCTTGGCAGAGTGCCTGGCATGTAGCAAATGCTTTGCAAATGTCAGTGGCTGTGTTCTGGGTCTTCATCTCCATCTCACTAGTATAGTCTTAGTTCCTCATGGTGCTGTTGGTGGAGCCCCCAGGCCACCGCCCAAGCTCTACTTCCTGCCACACAGCTGGAGTTTTCACCCAGTGCTATGTGAGTTCAATGAAAAGAGGCCTTCTTAGATGTGTACTAAAATGTAAAATGGAGAACTTAGTGGACACCACATACTGTTTTAGATCATGCAAAATTTAAAACATCTCTGACATGGTTGTTAATAATTATAATTAGTTAATCATTAATTATTAGCCATTTGGAGAAGATAATGATGTTGAATAATCCAGAAGAACGTGGAGCTCAGAGAGGTTAGGCAGCTATCCCCAAGGCTATAGAGCTGGTGACCATCAAAACTGGGGGTGAGCTCAGGTGGTCTGCGTCTTAAGTAAACACTGTGTTACGCCCTTCACTGACCTTTCTACCCATGCTGTGCTGTCCCTGCAAGCACCTGTTGTGGACAGTGTCGGTGGGAAGCTCCAGGAGCTGGGCAGAGGCAGGTGTGGCGGGCGTAGAGTGGGGGTGGGAGAGTGGTGGAGCCGAACTCCGAGAGGTCACGGGGCAGTGATGGGCAGCAGCGGCACCTGTGCTCAGTGCTCTGTTCCAGGGATAGGGATACACAACAGGTGCAAGGTTTTTGCTTCAGCCTGGGGGAGTGAGCATGTTAGGCGGTGGTGAGTGTAGGGAGCATGATGAGGCCTGTGGAGAATGAGGAGTGCTGGGAGGAAGACTGTGCCTTGCAGAGGCAACAGCATACACCAAGGTCCTGAGGCAGTGGTTTGCCAGCTCTTTGGGAGACGAAGAAAGCCAGGGTGTCCAGATCTGACTGTGAGAGGCAGACAGTGGTAGACAGAGAGGAGGCATGAGGCAGAATGTATGAGCCCTGCAGTCATAATGGCACCTGGACTTACTAGGGGCTGTGAAGGTCACCAAAGGGCTTTGAGCTGAGAGGTGATGGGCTTCTTTTGCATCACAAGATCTCTCAGGCTGCTGGTGTCCAGAGGCTGGCCTCGGGACATCTGGGCCCTTCTGATCAAGGAAGACCTAGTGAAAATGTTTCCACCCGGCCAGGTTCATCTGCCCACTGCCCAAGAGGAAGCCACTGCACTGAGACAGCAAGTTTCTTGTGGAGAAGGGTATATTCCACATAGTGCCAAGTGGGGTATGGGGGGAATTTCTCAAATGTGCCTTCTTGAGAATTTGGGGCTCAAGTAGATTTTTAAAGACACTTTAGTGAGCAGAGGGTAGGCACTCATAGGCTGCAGTTGGCTGAGCTGTTGGTAGGGGTTGCTGGCCTAGGTGGGCCCACTGTCCCACTGGAATGTAGGACCTGGGAAATATCTCAAAAACTAACCCTGGGTTTCTAAAAGGTGATGTTATCTTTGGAGAAGCTAAGAAGCTTTATGACTACCTGCATTGTGACTCCAAAGTAGCCATTACGGCTGTGACTCTTGCCTTGTACCTTTTTATTAATTTGTAAGGGTGGGTTCAAACATCAGCAGCATACTCAGGTGAGATGGTACCCCTCAAAGAGCTGAAGAGCAATGACTTGCTCTCCCACTGTCCTCCTCCCTGTGGAGTATGGTACACGTCTGTGAGCCAGCATCTGAACAGATTATGAAGGCTTTGCAGGAACTGGTGGAGTCTGGGTGAGAATGGAGGCCACCTAACACCATGCTGCTCCCCACCTAGGGGCCTGTCCACCTGTAGCCTTGCAGAATGCCTGCCTCCTGCTATGGGTCTCTGCTCCAGAGCCATCTTCTGGGCCATCTGGTCTAACATGCTGGCCTCTGGCACCACCCCTGCATCATCCTGTGCCTCGTGTGTTCACAGCACTTTGGACTGCTGGGCGTGCTGCGTGCTATTCAACGCGCCCACCCCCCCTCTAATCATCGCTCCAAGGGAACTGGGTTTATTTCGTTTTTGTTTCTGTTTTATGTTGCTCTTGCCTGCAGAACCCAGCGTGGTGACTGGCACAGAATAAGCAGTTGGTGAACGTGTGTTGAGTGGGTGAAGGAGCAAGGGCATTCTCATCACAGCAGTAGACTGAATTTCATCTTTGTGTTCTGGCGGACCCAGTGCTAGGCTACGTGAAACAACTGTTCTTATAAATCAAAATGGTTGAATATCAACCTAGAACTTTAATCCAACATTCACTATTATCTCTGACTTGTCTCATTCCTCTTTCTTGACCGTCTGCTCCCAAAGCTGCGATATTCATTCCTGAAGGTAGAGTCTTATTCAATGTGCCCAGCTTCTTGGGACCTTGTAAGCACTCAATAAACGGTGGTCAAATGTCCTGATTCCTGCCCTGTCCTCTTCCAGAGCCCGGGGCTTGACTCTGACCTACTTACCTCCGATGGGTCACTGCCCATCTGGAGTAACCATCAGGACAACTGATGGTGAAGACCAGAGGCCTGGGACCTACCTACGGGGCTGTTAACAGTGATCCACTGTAGATCCCAGGGCCACAGCACAAGGAACAAATGAATGAATAGATGGGAGAGACACATGCCGGCCTAGAACTAGACACTCCTCACAAAGGCTCTGTGTTCCTCAGAATAAGCAGCGTTCATGAGCTCTGGGGCCCTCATGAGAGAACCTGATGCTGGAGATGTCCCAGGCCCTGAGTCAGGGGGCCAGGGCGGGGGAACGTTTATTCCTGAAGGCCCTCTGAGTAGTTCAGGGGCTGCCTGACATCCTTAGGGTCTCCGTGGGTCTGTGTGCCTTGGTGGCATGTTTCCGTCCTTCCTAAAATGCCTTGTGAGATGTGCTGCTGGTTCATAAAACCACAGTGAGTTGATGGTGGGTGCAGGGGAATCGCGCTATTGTGAAGAGACAAACTGCCAGCCCCAGATGGCTGGACCCAAGCTGCTCGGTGGGACCAAGAGAACAACATGCCTGGATCTTGGGAAGCCTGCCTGGCTCCTGGCCAGCCCTCCTTCCGGCAGGGGTAGACACCAGGCAATGACCGAGTGCCCTTTCCTTACCTGTCCTGTCCACAACAGGGGTAAACCATCTATTCGGTCTCAGTGGGAACAGGTTACGGTGGTTGACCAAGACACCCATGTTTTATGGGGTTTTGTTCATATTTTGGGGGGTTCTGTTTTCTAGGATCTCAGATTTGCACGATAGTTTCCATAACAACAGCAAAACCACCACTTGTCTGTTGAGGTGCAGGGTAATCACAGCTTCCGAGTTAACTGGGAGCCTCTTTAGGAAATAGTAGAAGGGGCATTGGGGGCACCATTGCAGGATGGCACCATGCCTGGAATGCAGGACCGAGGGAGATTTAGCTTCTTCATTAACATACAACTGTTCTATTTGCAAAATGAAAAACAGACACCTTCCCCATCCTCAATAAAAATGGCTTAGCTCTAAGATATTTCCCAGAAGAAAGGAGATTTTGGAGGTGTGGGTGGGTTGTCTGTGGGGAAATGACAAGGAGAACGTATTTGCCTTCTGCCCTCCTCCCACAGGGCCCTCCCTCCCCAGCCAGGGTCCCTCCACCCCCTTTGCCCTTGGGCTTCCTGCCTATTCAGGGCTCTTTGTGGCTCAAGTGTGAATTGGCAGCAGCCTCAGGCAACAATGTCTTCGCTTTCCTGTGGATGCAAGTGTCCTGCCTCCTGATGTGTGAAGGCTACAATCCTTTAAGATTCCAAAACTAACTAAAAATATATAAAAGACTACACATTAGTAGAACTGTAAAATGATGAATCAATAAAAATAAATCAACCAGAAGGAAGGTGTGTTAGGACCACCCCATGCTAAGACTGCTCCTTTGTGACGTGGGTCATCTTTGCAGCTCTCTGACATGGGTGACGTGGGCCGCTGGGCACTGGAGGCCACATGCCCCTTGGAAGGGAGCATCCCCCATTGCTTCCCTTGGTCATGGCTGAACCTTCCCATTTTTGAAGGAATCTGGACTTTTATGTAAAAGATACAAATTTTAAAATGTTGATCACAAAGTCACTTTTGTATACATTTAGTAATATAAAAACATTACAAGAAAATGACAATGAAATTCAAACATTTTGCTCATGGCCTTCTGGTGCTGCCAGTTGGGCACCATGAGACGTTTCTCTGGGTGGTTCCTGGTGTGAGCCCAGGTGTCTTGGCTGCTGCTCTGCCGTGTACTTTCTCATGTGTTTCCTTGTGCGGCTGCCCTGAGGTGGGTCACTATTACCAGCCTCATAGGTCCGAGGCTTCTTATCCTCATTGTTGCTGGTTCTGATGATGATTCTGGGTGGGCAGGGACCCACCAGAGGCGAGTAGGTGACAGTTGAGCCCTGAGCTCTGGGAGAGGATATAGTGGGGACCACAGCCCCTTCACACTGCTCTAGGCAACAGGCCAATGGGATCCTTCCAAAGACCTTCCCTGGAGGGTAAATGAAGGAGCGTGTGGAGTTGGGCTGAGCACGTGGGTCCCTAGAGCTAGCAGTAGGGGCTAGAACACAAGATTCTGAAGCTCCAACAATGCCTGCTCACCAGCATGTAATGGGCAAAGGTGACTTCTTCATGCCTTAGTTTCCCTCTTCACAGCCTGGAGCTAGTTAGTGTTTTCGTCCTATGGTTGATCCGAGGATTATGACTTCGGTGTGGTATGAGACACGTAAGGAGAAGACCTATAAACCTCAGCTCCTATTTGCAAAAGACCTAGGTCAAAATGGAAAAAGGTTTTCAAAACAAGGGAGAAGAGGGAATTCACTTGAACTCGGCACAGTGTGAGAAGGACCAACAAGACCTGAAGACCTGCTGGCCCCACAGTCCCTATCCCCTACCTGTTGACTTTGCTATTCCCTGGCGAAGCTGAGACCAGCTGAGACCCCTGGGCCAGGCGGAGTTGGGCTGCCCCAGTGTGGATGCATACCCCTGGGGGCAGTGACCAAGCTCAGCCAGACTTTCCTTGTTCCCACAGCACATGCGAGAGGCCGCTGAACGGCGGCAGCAGCTGGAAGCAGAGCATGAGCAGGCCCTGGCTGTCCTCAGCGCCAAACAGCGGGAAATCGACCTTCTGCAGAAGGTGAGTGCAGTGGGCTGGGGCAAGGCATGGGGGGCACATAGGAGGGGTGGGTGGGGACAGCTCACCCACAGCCTGGAGAGCCCCTCCTGCAGAGAAAGATTTGGTCATTTTTGCTCTCCCATGTGCTCTAGGTTCTCTGGTTCCCATATTCACATTCTGTAATGCAAAAACAAAAGGAGCTCTAATATCTGGTGCCTGTAAGGTGGTAGGGGAAAGGATGCTCTTATAGTTTGCTAGTGGAGGTGTGAATTGTCTCAGCTAATATTTGGGGGGAGGTAAAGTGCAGCATTGATTTAAAACTAGGGGTCCTAGGGGAAAGGACGCTCTTACAGTTTGCTAGCAGAGGTGTGAATTAGCTACTTGGGGGGAAGTAAAATGCAGCATTGATTAAAACTAAAAATGCGCGTAGATGCTGACCCTCCAACTCCCACCCTGAGACTGCCCCGCAAGAAATTCAGGAACACATTCTAATGGGGGGATGGTTATTGTTCCCAGTAATGCTGCATGAGAGACGGGGATAGGAGATTACACGTCACCATCCAAGTGATGGTTGTGTACAGCATGGCACCTCCGTGGACCCATCTGACACCAGTGAAGGGAGTCATCGTGCTTTCCCCTGCCATCTGGAGGCTGTTACATGATGAGTTATTAAGTGAGCAAATCTCACTGCAGAGCAGTATTATATAGTGTGATCCCATTGCCAAAGGAAAGGGGGGAGAAAGGACAGAGAAAGAAGAGAGAAGGGCGGAGAAGCCGACAGAGCGAAGAGACCCTAGGGACAAGGACTGGGCGGTTTAGGGTGCACCTGCTTGGCACCTGCCACCTGCTGGGGGTGGGAAAGTTAACCGACCCCACTTCAGTCCTCAGGTCCTGCTGTCTCTCCTGTAATGGCAGCAAGGTCCACCTTTCAGAGCTAAAGGGACTTGGGATACCTACACTGAGAAATCGGAACATGGTGACTGTGACTGGTTCTCTGGTTTTCTTCCAAAGCCTGGTGTCCCAGCCCTGCTCACCCCTCCCCAGGCCTGTCTGTGGCTCCCCAGCCTGGAACTGGCTGGGGTGGACACCAGGTGACTCTTCTGCCTTCTGTGCTTTCCTGCCCCCATCTGATAGCCTCTTCAGGTCTTGAATCTTAAAATAAAAGACTCGTAATCGCGTGCCCGAGCTGGCTGGTGATAACAATATGTCAGAGTAGCTTTTCTCTTCCAGTTTATTAGCAGAGCTTGTCGCAGCAGGTAGATGACTTCTGATGCTGTTCCTCTAATCATTTAGCATGAGATCTCTGTAAAGATAGATTTCATTAAGCCAGTGCTGGTGGGACAGTCATAGTCCTTACTGCCTGTCACAATAGGTTAGCAGGCACCCTGAGACGCTGTATTTCAGTAGATGTTATCGTGAAGGATATTGCGGGAGTGCAGGCAGTAATATTGCTCTCATCTCCTGGCTTCACCCAAAGGACTTTTGCCACGGCTGGAGGTGCTGGGATGGTATCTGTGCTCACTCAGTGCAGTCCTGGAAGCCACATCTCTAGGCTGGGACTGTCTGAGCCAGATAACAAGTCTACAGAGATGCAAATATCATCTGTGAGGGTGACAGTCCATGTCCTCTTAGCAGAACATTCTCCAGGAGCCCAGAGTTCTATTTCCTAAGCTTGTGACACCAGAAGATGAATGGGACCAGCTCGGTTATTCAGCTCCCCAAATACTTCTTTGTGTTATCTGATTTCCTTTGCTCTTTCCCTTGCACACTGATCACTGTCTCTGCTTTAAGAGTGAGGGGAGCAGAGGTATGGAAGTTGGACAATGTGTCCTCTTTATAATTTCTTAGAAGGTCTGACTTTTTAGAAAAGCATGAGAAGAGGAAGGTTGAACCTGGAGTAGAAAGAGGTTGGCAGATTCTTTGCAATTTGTCCTGTCTGGTGTCCAGCGTGGGTGGCGGGTCTCTCATTGTTCATTCAGCAAGCTGTGGCCACCTGTCCCTAAGTCAGCTGCTCAGCTGTTGTTCCAGAAAGTGGGACAAGTGGGTCAGCCTGGGATCTGCCCCATGGGAGCAGAAGGAAACAAAAGACGGAAAGTGTGTGCCAAGAACCATGAGGGAAGTAAATAGTACAAAGTAGGAGGTTGACCCTTTAGAGAAGGGGAAGGTTTACAAGAGGAGAGGGTGCCCACTATGTCAGGAGCTGGGTGAGTGGATGTGGGGAGCAGGGAGCAGTGAATGCAGAGTCCTCGGTGGGAATCAGCTCAGTGCGTGAGAGAAAGAGGAATCAGGCAGGATGTCAGGAACAGGCGTTGAGGGAGAGGGTTTGACTCCAGAACTGCAGGCACAGAGCACAGCATGTAACCCTCCAGGCAGTCATGCCTCTGCCCTAGGGCCAGGGAGCGCCGAAGACTGGTCCTTGTCTCTCTATCAACATAAAACTCATCAGTTGTCTTTTGCACTATCCGAGGTCCAAACATGGTTCCCATGAGGGAGCATTGTGGAGCTACCCCCAAAGAGCCCTGCGTTCTGTCCACAGCCCAGGTCTTTCTAGTGTCCACTCTGTGGGCCACCCACCCTCGTCATGTGGGCCCTGTGGGTGGCATGCCATGTGTGGGCCTAGTGCTGGGTCCATTCTCTGTGCTCATCTTCTTCCACCCAGAGGCCCAGTTTGCAATTGTCACCTCCCAGGACAGCACTCTGTCCTGGTTTTCCTCCTATACACAGACCCCTCTGCACATCCTGGGCCAACAATCCCAAGAGTCAGTCCTCAACTGTGTCCCTTCTTGGTCTACACTCACTACATTGGCAATCTTGGCTTATCCGAGGGTTTGGACACTGCTGGTGTATGGCAGCACCCAAACTTGGGTCTCCAGTCAGCCGCTGCCTCTGAATCACAGTTCTCGTATTCAAGCTTGGCTCTTCATGGCCTCTGAGATGACCTGGAACACCACATCCCAAAGCAAAAGCCCTCTGCTCCACCAGTACCTGCTCTCCTCCTCAAGTCCTCCAAACTCTGCAGATGGCAGCATTTCTTGTTTTGTACAACTCTTCTTTTCCTTGGAGTAAATTGTCTTTATTTGCCTGGTTCTCTGTGTGCCAGTCTATTCCTGAGGTCCTTGTGGGAACTGGAAAATTCCTCTTGGGAAGGCCTGAGTGCTGCAGGGAACTAGTAATCCCATTTTCACTGTGGAGACTCCTGCCTGACCCTGGCCACTGACCCCTGCCTGCCATCCTGGCTGCTCCCAAGGACAGATACAGAGCTGGGTCCTGGGAATTCCCTCGGCCCCTCCTGGGACTTTGATCCTCTGCTTCCAAGATTCCACAATATTCCTTTTCTTGATGTGCAGTTTGTGGCATAAGCAGGAGTGTGTTTTCCTTGAAAGATAGGTGGATTCTGCCAGCTTACAGTACTTGGAGATTCCATGGTGGCATCAGGACAGTGGGGACCCTTGAGTCCCAGGTGCTCTGCTGCTTCAGACTTGTCGTTCCTCAAGCGGGTTATGTCCCTGTCCTGTGACAAGCAGCAGTTAAAATAATCCAGTGGTGTAAGCTAAAGGGTTTTCCTGTATTTAAAATTCATCTGCAGATCTGACCATTTTACTGTAGTTGAGAATTCCTCCCATTTGTGAAATGATTGCTTTCAGTTTCAAGGCTATTACTGAAATGCGTGATGGACACTAAGAGAAGCTGAATCGGCCATGCCATGTGTAATCGATGCTGTGATTGAACTCATGTGTTCCCCTGGACATGTTGGCTTTAATTACTGTGTGGATGGTCAGGAGGGAAAGGTCGTAGATGGACCCTCTGTGTCAATTCTGAGTCATATCCGCCTGTCCTGTGCTGTGTCTACTCGATAGCTTCCTTGCTCTGTCGAGTGCCAGGCTCTAGAGTTCTTGCAGCCTCAACACAGTTCACATCCCACTCACTTCTCTGTGGAGCTGACAGTAAACAGTACCGGCCACTGACTCTTGCTGTCTGCCATCCTGACTATTATGCTTCTGAGTGTTGTGTGCTGGGTCCCAGCCGGCCAGAGGCCCAGGACTGTGTCGTTAGGAGACCTGCTGTCCCCTCTATGATGCCACCCTTGGAGCAGCAGCTGCCGCTGGGCTGACCCACCACCACATATGTTCTGGCATTGAGAGGAGCGTGGGCACCTTGAGAGTCATGGCTTCTCTCGAGTTTCTCTGTTCTGAGGAAGTTGCATCTGAGGAAAGGTCACGCTTTCCCACAAATTGGCAGTAGCCCCTGAAATGAGCCTCACTGAAGCCGTTGCTTAGATTTTGTAGGAATTCAGCACTGACAGTTTTAACTGTTAATTTTAACAATCTATTCTGATTGCCCAAATGGCCCAGCTTGCAAGCAGCCTGCAAAAATGAACTCCTGATTTTCATCCAAAGCCAGAAACTAAGTTGTTACCGCCAGCTTGGCTGAGCTTTAGCAGCCTGCCGTGAAGTTTTTTTGTTGTTTTTTAATCCTGCCAGTTGAAAACTATCTTTGCTTCAACTGACTCAATGGTGGCATTATTTATATAATCCCTGTATGTTCTCTGTCTGTTTGTCTCTTTTTCTATTTTGTTATTTATTGTTGCTCTTGGTGTTTTTGATTTGAAAGGAATAATTTTAAGCATTCGATGATTGAGCCGAATTCAAGAATGGTGTGATTAATGTGCTGTGTTCTATTCACTTGCCCAGCTCTTAAAAACCTCATTGGAAGTATGTGAAAATGAAATGCATATGAATGAACTCTATAGAAATCTCAGACTGCTTTTCATTTTTAGTTTGTGCTGGGGAAGCCAAGCTCTTCCTTCTTTCCAACTCATGGAATTTTGTGAGCAAGAAGTAAAAAGTGTTAAGATAATGTTCAGTTGCTTATGGTGCTGAATGGCCCATCACTAATGATCCTCTAGGCTCCTAGAAAAAAATACTTCTCTAGAAACTGGGAATTCTGAATGTGAGTCTCAGTGTAAAAATGGATTCATCATTAGAGCTCAGTATTTTACGAGGTAGGTGCACCATGGCATCAGGAAATAATCCTCCTTAAAAAGTGGTGTTTTCCTGCTTCATTGGTGTGTTCGTGAGACCCTCCAACCAGTTTAGTGGATGCACACTGTGGCAGTATGGTACAGGCCACAGCTGGGGACACTTTTCCCAATTGTCTGGGGCACAACATGTTTCTCTACCTTTGAAATGGGGAGCCTCACATTCTTCAGCAGTTAATACTTATCTTCATTGGTACCCTTGGCTTCACGTGACAGAAAACCCAAAAGGGAAAGTTTATTTGTACACATAACTGAAATTTTGACTTCCAATATGTCTGGGCCCAGGGCCCAAATCACCTGGTTTTAGAATCCAAGGCCTCATGATACCATCTACCACCTTACCCTGGTGGCAGGATGGAGCTAACAAGGGCCAAATCCTCATGGTGGCAAGGTGGCTGCAGCAGCTCCAACCATACCTCTTCTTCTCAGGCCAAATCTGACAGGAGAGGTACTTCACTCTACCCTGCTGTTCTTGGGCCACATGCCACCCAGCACACCACTCACTGAGGGTTTGGACCCATGCTGGGTATCAGGGAGGGAGAGGTCCTAGCAAATCCAGGGGCTCCTCCCAGGTGAGAAGAAGACGACAGGTGTTTGCTGTCATCGTGTTGCTAGATCTTCTGGGTCTGTGAGGACAGGAAATAATTATGTTGCATTTCAGTTCTGTATGAATTTGCCTTTTGACTCAGGCAGCAGCTGTCCTGAGAAACTTCTTTAGTAAAACGTATAACATATCTTATTCTGTGGGGCACATGGTCTTGCTGTGGTGCTGAGAGCACTCACAGGCACCTGCTGGAGGGCCCAGTGAAGTCTCAGGTGACCAGGAGCTAGTTGGGGGTCAGATTTGCAGCATTGCATTTTGTTCCTGAAGCAGTTAAAGATGTTTTAGGGACAAAGGTACTGCCCAGGGGGCTTCAGAAAGGATTACCCTGCCACTCTTGGCTCACTGCCCTCTGCCCCTTCTCAGGAGCAGAATTGGGGCCCCCTCCCACCTGCCTGCCTTAGCCAAATTCCACAAGCTACCTACTGTCTGCTGGATGGGAGGCTTTGTCAGTTTAGCAATGGCCATCAAACCCAACCAGAATGAATTCCATCCACTCCAAGGGACACAAACTGGAAACTTATTTAGATCCTTAGAATACAGGAGCTTATTAGGAGAATAAAAATAAATGAGCTACCCCGTTGATTCAGAATTAATCTGATTTTCTTCTCTCCTCCCTCCCCTTTAAACATTTTCTCTTTTACCATAAAAAAGGCTCAGGTTGAAGCCAAGAAGGAGCATGAAGGTGCTGTGCAGCTGCTAGAGGTAAGGAGCAGGCCCTGTCTGGGTGGGTGAGGCTGAGGAGAGCCACACTCCTGCTCTCCGTACACCAGCTTCTCCGTGCTGTTCACGTGTCTTTTTAGGTCACCGTAGTGGGCACATGATAGGTACTGTGAGGAGTTCCATGTTTGCATGTGAGGAAGCTGAGCCACAGAGAGGTTAAGCAATTTTCCCTTGGCCACACAGCGGGGTCAGAACCATGTGTATCTTGGGTGTACTCCTTGACTGGCTCCCCTTGGCTGGGAAGCAAGAGCTCATTTCCTCTAGGAAGAAGGGTGGGCAGACCATTCGTGGGATATCCGCCCTCCTAGAGATTGACGTAGGTGTGCGTTGTGAAGGTGTGACAGAAATTCTGGAAGGCATAGGCAGAATCAGAGAAAGGAGGTCTAGGATTCAGAGAAGCCAGTGCCATTGCAGGCACCGTCCCCACAAATGTGGCATGAGTGGCTTGGAAGGGAGATGGCTGCCATGTCCCGTCAGGGTGGGTGGTGTGTCTGATGCCAGCCTCCTTGGGAGTGAGTGGACAGACAGACACGGACAGACCTCTGGCTGCTCTGAGGCCTTGTCTGCATTCTCCATGCCCCATGGATGGGGCTGCAGGGGGGCCTGCTGGAGACAGAGGCCATGCAACTCACCACCCGGAAGCAGCTGTTTGTGCAAGAGGGGATTAGTCACTCTGGCTGCCTTCTGGGATAGGTCTCTGGAGATGGGTGAGGTTGCCCCATTTATTCACTGTCCCCATGGGAGCAGCTGCCACTTAGAACATGTGCAGCTCTCACTTTGCGTTTGAAAATCTATTTCTCCCACGGGAAAGGTTTCATCATTATCATTATATATATTAAAATTGATTTTTTTGAAAGCGTCCATCAGTTAATTACTATCTGGAGGGACGTGTGTGATGAATAGCAGACAGACACATAAGTACCCTGGAAGATGGGGACAGCCCCCTAATGGCCAGATGTCTCTCTGCAATATAATTTGATCCCCACCTCCCCCACCCGAGGTGTCTACTGCATTTTAATTTGTATAATCTCCTGGCTGGAAATGTGTATCCTATTCCCCAGTTGCCCCGAGGCTACTGGCTTGGTCATCCGTGTTGTCTCAATCTGCCCTTGGAGCTGTCCGCCGCAGTCCTGCTGTGGTCTGTTACTGTGCTGCTGTGGCGCATGCTTTGAAGATGGCAATGGCTCCAGTGCAGCGTGCTTTGGTCTGACAAATAGAAAAGGCCATGTGATGTGCTGAGAATTGTGTCTTCTTTTGTTTACAACATCTTTTTGTAATGGTGTCTTGCTTTGCCCTTCGCCCAGAACACCTTGGACAGCATGCAGGTATCTAGAGAATGGTGACTTCCCCGCCTGGCGTGCTTGGTGATGCTTTCCCCATGCATGCACCCTGCCATGAGTCCCTGGGCCTGCTCAATCTGCCTTTTCTTCCTGGACAGGGCACCTTAAGGTGCCAACCCAAACAAAAGCTTTCTAATGTGGTGTGGGGGTAGGTGGTTGGAGTCCATTAACTTGGAGGGCTGAGGAGCTGCTTCCAGAAGCTCCACAAGGAAGTCACCTTAATCCAGGCATCGGGATACAGAGAGGCATTCTCTGCGGTGTTGAGCAGGCACATGTACATGGTCCCCACTGTCTGCCAAGGCTGTAAGGTTCAGGCTTGGAGGGCAGCCTGAATTCAGATGACCACAGGGGAGGATGGTTAGGGCTGATTCTGCCCTTGGGTTAACCACATGGGTGAGAGTACCAGCAGACAGCCCAGACTTCAGTTATTTGGTCATCAGAATTCAAGCCTCACGCCTGCGTGTTATACCTCTGTGTTACTCCTGCCCGTTACACCTGCTCGGGCACCTTTCTGCTCTGTGTCTGCCACGGGCAAACAGCAAGCTCCCTCCAACAGGCTATCTTTGTCCCTTTTTTAACAGACAACTGCCCTTCTAATTACCTCTGGAGTCAAGGAGAAGCTGAGCTGTCTCTCAGCACGGGGCTTGGAAATTTTCCCCAACCTCTCAGACCTGCTGAATCAGAAACTAGAGGAGGGACCTGGAAACTGTTTTATCCTGCCCTCCAGGGGTTGATGGTCCAGCTGATTCTGAAGAGCACCAGTCTATGAAGCCGGGAAGTGGGAAGGAGGAAATATTTTAAGGAGCAGTTTTCCTAGGGGGTCTTGGCCAATCTATGGCTTGGCAGCTTAGTACCGAGTTACTTTACCCCAGGGGTATGGACCAGGAGACCCACTCATCCATCAAAGAACAATCTTGCTGTGCATGGCATAGCTTTCATTTCTAAGTGTTAATGTCCTTGGAGAATGTGGTACATCCTTTCTATAGACAGAAATGATATTAAGAACAACCCTCATGTTCTCCCAGCTGGGATCTAACATAGTTTCTAGGTAAGACTTACCTGAGAACACAGTTCAATAAAAAATCCTCAGTGCACCCACAGACACAAACCCAGTTCCACCTACATTTCTAAGCCCTATGTTCTGGTGAATGAATGGCCAGGATGCTTTGGGTTGGGGATAGGGGTGTCTTTATTCCTGGTCATATCTCACAGGGACAAGTCCCAGTACTCCCAGAATCATCTGGGCTGGTTTTGGAGTTTAGCTAAGTTATGTGCCGGGAGTTCACTAAAAATAGAACAGAGGTTTTCAGGAACTCTCTGTTCAGGATGGGGAGCTTTTTTGATAAACCTGAGAGACTAAGAACAGGGGGATTCCAGATGCTATTAGTTAAGTAATTTCTTTGGCTCTTAAAGAAAGTCATGTTAAAGCAAAGAAGCAAGATAAAAACAATAGCCTGAACATTTATTGAGCATGTGCTGTGTACCAACATGAGAGGCATACATGTCACTCCATCCTCACCACAACTCGGGGATACTAAGCCAAATCAGGCAAAGTGACCTGTCCAAGGCTTTTCAAGCAGTAAGGGGCGGATCTGACTTGGAATTATCTGCAGCTCCAGGACACGGCTTCCTTCCACCTTGGAACCCTGCCCTTCTTTGGTGTGCAGGCAGCCATTCTGTCTGACATCCTGAAGGTTGAGTCGAAAGTCCGGGGCACTGGCTGCATAGTCTGGATCTATCTGCCCTTTCTCTGGACATGGCAGTGGTGGCTGAGAGCACAAGTCACCAAGTCACTCTACACCTGACCTTTGACAAGTGCCATCAGCTTTAATTCGGGAAACCAGCAGTGAGGTGGTTCTCTTCCTCCTCATTTAGGCAGTCAAGGAACAGAGACACTGGGCCACTCGCCCATAAACATAGAGCTTCTAAGAGCCAGAGCTGGCCCCAAGGGCCTGAGGACATCCTCTCAGTGCATTGAGAAAAGTCTCTGCAGGGAAGAATTGCTGTCAGGATTATAGCCCTTGTCACCAGTGTCCAGTTAAGTGAAAGGGGGCTTCCTGGGCAGGGGAGTGTACCTACGATGGGCGTGCCCCAGAGCTTTATGCTGTGACTGTGTCCATCAAGATACTTCCTGGCTAGTTCTCCAGGGCACCCCTAGAGGAGTTGGAGTCATCTCTCTGCAGTGCCCTGCTGGTCTTCTCTTAGAGCAAAAATGTCACCCGCAGGCAACATCAGCCCCTGCTCATCTTGGCCTCAGAGGAACCCAAAGGTTCTTCATGTGAACAGTTACCTGTCGGCCAAGTCTCATTTGGGAGACTTATGAAAGTGGACGGGATGCCTCCTTCCACAGGCACATATGGGCCACCTCCCCTTGAGGGTCTCCGTCGGGGCCGCTGTGGGCTCTGGGCACCTGTGCCTGTAGGAATCCCTTACCCCCATAAAAAATGCTGAAAATTATATTTTACATCTGCCCAGGAATAGAGAGGAGGAACATAATCTATATTCACCAAGATGTTTTGTTCTTAATTACTTTTTTCTTGTGATTTTAAAGATTTAAATTAAAACATTTCTGTAATCCCTAAACATATGTTGGCCCCAGGCTCTGATGGGCCTATGGGAGATGCCAGCCCTGCCTGGCTCTTGTTGAGATGGTCACTAACCTCATAGCAGGTGGGTGTGGGGTAGATGAATGGATGCAGGTCGGGCTTGGGTGTGCGTGTGGGGCCAGGCTGGGTTGTGCTGTAGTAACTAGCTCTCTAACCTCATGCTTAATGTGTGAGGGCTGCTCTCTCCCTCTCAGTGGTGACAGGGACCGGTGCTCCCAGCCTCTTGTGGCTTCCAGGTTCCTGTGGCATGGAGGGCTCATTTGGTGTCTGTGCCTCATCTGCAGACAGACTCGGGTCACTTCTGCTTACCGGCCATCATCTGGAGCTGGAGAGTTGGCCCAACTTCACTTCAAGGGAAGCTGGGAAATGCAGACTCTTGGGGCCCAGGAGCAAAGCCACTTGGGGTGGCGCATGGCACTGTCTCTGTCACATCAGAATTCTGGGAAGTAATTATGACATTCTGGATAGTGTCTTTGACCAAAATGGCAATGCAACACTAACATTAAAAGTGACAGAACATGAGTCAAGTTCAAAGTCTGAGAAATGAACAGATATAGAAGGTTTACAGGTAACATTTCATACCCTAAATCTCTTAAGGATCTTCCCCCCTTCCCACTGGAACTGTGTGCGTTCTCTAAGGAGACATGGAGCTTCCCCTCCCCTGGAAGTGGCCTAGATAGTGTCCTGTCCATGAAAGCCTCACTGAGAAGTGAGGTGAACTGGGGATAGGGGTACTACGTCAGATCCTGTATTTGAGAGTTCAGTCACCCAGGACAGAATCAGATGCCCTCTTTAACTGCCTAATGCCTCACTGCCCCCCAGTTGGCACCCTGAAGGCCAATGCCAGAGTGTGTGGGTAACGCAGGGCCTCTGACACTATGCGGCTGCCACGTCTGCACAGGAGCAAGAGCACGAGATGGCCCAGCCCACCAGCTTGGAGCTCACTGCGCTTCATGTGCATGATCTCAACACATCACTGAAGCAGCATGCAAGATGCCCTGCCCTCACAGAGCTGTGTCTGTACAGATAAAGCACAGCGGTCTTACATATGTGTCCTCACCAGTTTCTCACCCTGGCTCCTACTTTGTTATATTTTCATACTAAGATTTTGTTATCCTATAAAAATCCTAGAATTCAGAGCAATTACTATCAGGATTCTACACTTCGGAGTCTGTTCAGTTGAGTCCACACAGTTTTTCTGCACATGCGATAGTTGCAGACAGGTGCCCGGAGCGGGGACTGGTGCCAAACTGCCACTGCAAGGAATCCCCACACAGAAATTACTGGGGTCTGGTAGCACCTCTGGGGACTTCTGATATGCTCGCAGAGTTCAGACAAGCACACTATTGTGCTCTGCTGACTGCAGGTTTCAGTCATATTGAGGAATGAATGAAGATCCTGGGGTGATGTCACTAATTAGCCGGAGCCCTGGTGTTCAGGGTCTTTGGCCACAGAAGATGAAAGATCTCATCGTCTGGGTTCCAAAAGGCTGCCTTCACTCCTGTTTTATAGATGGAGAAACTTAAGTCCCCTGAAGTCATGTGACTTGCTGCCTCCAGGTTCTATTAGGGGGGTTGAAGGCTCAAGACCTAACCCCAAGTTGATGTAGGGTGGGCCTGCCAATTGGGTGTGCAGCCATGAGTCTCTGAGTCCCTTGTGGCTGACTCTTCCTCCCTGGTGCCATGGTCTCAGCTTGACCTACCCAGGGAGTCTTGACAGTTGGGACTATGGCTACACATAGTAGGTACTCCATGAATGATAAATCCATACAGAGATACACACAGTTTGTTTCCTAATTGCACCTAAGTAGGGTGACTGGGAGCCTGGATGACCCCTGGGCTTTGCCTGCAGCACCACCCCTTCTCCCCAGGCTATCCTGTTTGGACACTGATCTTGGGGTATTGTGCCCACCTCACCACCACCTCTTTGTGAATTCAGGGGCAGATGCCACATGGAGGGATGTGGGGATCCTGGCAGTTAGGGCTTTGGGTGTGTGTTCCGCTGTCTTTAAGCACCCATATCCACGTTTGCAAGCCTCTGCTATTTGTTCCAATTATAGTTTGTTTGCCTGATGACTGTGCCATGTGTCCCTGCTGTGGGCAGGACATAGTTGCTACTAAGTAGTGCCCTCTGTGCCCCCATGCCTACAGGTGCTGGCCTGGAGGCTGGGGAGGAGCCAGGGAGCACACCCATCTCACCCTAGCCTGGGAGGTGACAGTGCTCTATGTCCACATGCACCAGCCTGGGGCAGGATGGTGGGCATGCCGTTTTCTTCCTCTATAACTTAGAAGCAAGTCCTCCTGCTGGTGACACTCAGGCAGTTGGTGGTACTTAGCCCCAGAGCCCACACCTTCACCAGCTGTAGCAGGGTCAGGGGTGCAGTCAGGTGAGGAGCTAAAGGGAAAGGCGCACACACATTAGGTGTGCTCAGGTACAACTCTTGGATTTCTCTTGGTGGGAATTTGGTGTGGGAGAGGCTTTGCCATTCTCCCTCAACTTCATTGTACATTGTAATGAAGGTCTCACTCAAAACCCACTGGTGCAGACAGATGCTTGTTGACAAGCTGGAGCTAAAGAGTTTGTTCTGTGTCTGGGCTGTGAGGTCCCAGCTCTCAGTGCTGGGGGCCATGCCTGCAAACACATACCTGCACAGGGCCCCAGGCACCTGTTGTCCTCAGAACTGGTGTCTGCATACAGGACCACATGGCCATCCAGCTGTGGGTGCTACCCTAAGGCCACAGGGGAAGGGCTTCTCCAGTGCACACCTGATTCATCACTGGTAGAGCAGCAATGAGATATTTGAGCCATCAGTATGTCTTGAATACCCTTGATTTATTACATCAACAAATGCCTATTTCTACCATTCTTTGTGCCTCGGAAAAAGCCTGTGATTTTACTTTTTCCCCTTGATATCGGTCATGCTACCGAGCATGCCTCAGGCCTGTGGAGATGCAGATGGTAAGATGACCAGGGCTATGGCCTCCCTGGTACTCTCCAGGAGGATTGCAAGTTAGAGATCCCAGAGTACCTCCTAGGGGTGAGGGAGGAATTGTCTTACATTGTGGATGATGTAGCTGGAGATGTCAACAGGACCACGAGGCCCCCACACCCAGCAGGGTTGCCCCCCACGCTCTCTGGCCAAGGAGGAGCACAACACAGTGGCCACAGCCCACCTGAGTCTCTAGATATGGCTGGGTCGGCCTAGACAGTTTTTGAAATGCTTATAACCAATGTATGCACATACTGGGAAGTAGACAACCCTAGCCAGGATGCAGTGGCCCTGCTCTGGCCTCTGTGGACACCACACCCCATTGTGGTCTGCAGTCACTCCTGCCTCTGTTCACCCCCAGAGGGCTAACCCTTTTCATCTACAGGCTGGGCCTTCCCCAGGTACCTTGATCACCGATCCTGCAGGAAGACGCACCTAGGAATGAGGGAGTGGCTGGGGCCCTGGGGTGTGCTCAGGCTGGAAGTGACTTCAGTGTCACAGCAGGGCCAAGGCCCAGTGTCAGGGCAGAGCAGAGCCCTCAGCTGTGAGGAAGGACAGGTTACCACGCCACATGTGGACCCTGCCCCTGGGGTGGAGGATCCCTGGGCAGTCTCCTCTAACCCACCTGTGCCCAGGGCCCCTGGTTTTCAGTTCTGTGCTTTCCTCAGTGGACACAGCTAGCTTGGCTAAGCCCATTCAGCTTTTTAAAAGAATCCTGCTGATCGTTTCTTAATGAATCAAAGAAATTAATTATAGCCTTTATATTTGTTAGGTTTATTTTTAGAAATTCATGATCTCAGACATAAATAGCACTCCATTCTGGATCCAGGAGCTGAGAGGGAGTTGGGTAGAGGAGGATGCAGAGCAGGGTGGGGGTGGGGGCGTGCCCCTTGTTGAGCGTTTCAGCCAGGCCATGTGGGCTCTGCTGTGACCGGGCTGTCCTGTGGGCTATGTGACCACATCTCACATGTGTCTGTTGAGTGCTGACTTGGTACTGAGGTGTGTCCTCCCAACCGCCATACTTGGATCCAGCAGGCAGAAGCAGGCAAGGGTCCTGCTGCCCTGGAGTTGACCTTTCCCTGGGAAGCCCGCCAGTACACAAACCAGTGATATGGTAAGCAGGGTCTTCCTAGCCATTTTACTAAGGCCTGACATGGAGTATGAGTGAGCCTGCACCCTGAGCGAGCCACTGCTATAAGGAACGTGACTCTGCATGTCGAGGCTCCCTTCTTTGCACTGACCCAGAAAACACTTATGGAGCACCTGCTGTGTGCCTGGTTCTGTGCTGAGCACTGAAATTGTGCAGTGACCAGGAAGCAGAGCATAGACTTGGAGCTCGCCATTCGGTAGTGGAGGTAACAAGAAGTAGGTAGTCGGGGCAGCTATAACATTCAGGTGGGGATCATGTGATGGGAGGTGCCGATGAGGCAGGGAGCAGGCCATCCATGTGCCCTTCTGGGTATGCGTCTCCATGAGTGCACCTCTGTGAGCAGAGCCAGGGCCCTTGTTGCAGGACAGGGCCTCCTAGACACTGAGTCCCTAGAGCAGGGGAAAGAGCAGCTTTGCTCATGCCCACTTGACCTGAGAAGGGGCAAGCCCTCAGGGACCAGAGCTATCCCCAAACCAGTCCCAGTTTAGCCTGGGCTGTCCTGCCCCGAGGAGGGAGCTTTGCTGGGCTGCCCTGTCCTATGTGTGTCCCTGAGGGAAGCGCCTGCTCTTCCCTAGGGCTCTTGAGATGTGTGTGTTGTTGGCAAGTACAGCAATGTTGCTAACCAAATCCAGCAGGTGGAAATTCTCTTTTACTGTTCAAAGTGGTGGTCTTTTGGGTTCTGCAATAACAGGGGACAGGTGCCGAGGAGAAGAAAAAAATGCATCAGTGAGTTAGCAACAGAGCTGTTCTGAGTCTGGGCTGTGTCACTACCTCACACTCCCAGTTTCAAACAACTCTGGCAAGGCATGCCAACCACAAAGTGCCCAGGCTACACATGGGGCCCGGAACAGCCGCGGTTGGCTGGGAGCTGTGTGTTTACAGAGTTTCTTGATGCCCATGGTGTCTCTCGCTAGCCAACAGCCAGGCTGTGTGGGGAAGCTGGGTTATCAGACGCTGCCGACCTCCTGAGGAGGTGGGAGGCAGTCACATGCATGCACACGCCACACTCAAATGCATGCACACACAACATAAATGTGTGTGCACACACATGTGCCCCCACCAGATGCCACTGCTCACCCCATCCTGCCTCTGCTGTGCAGTCCAAGGTCCGAGAGCTGGAAGAGAAATGTCGGACTCAGAGTGAGCAGTTCAACCTGCTGTCCCGGGACCTGGAGAAGTTCCGGCAGCACGCGGGCAAGATCGACCTGCTAGGTGGCAGCGCGGTAGCCTCTCTGGATGTCCCCACAACTCCTGGCAAGCCTTTCCCTCCATTCATGAATGGCCTAGCCACCTCCATCAGCAAAGGTAAGTGCCTGGGCCTCCCTCTGCCTCTGTTGCTGGGGAAGGCAGCCCTGACCAGCCAAGAGGCTGTGCCCATACCTGACAGGGGCTGCAGGGACTTGTCACAGCTGTCCCTAGGATGAGATCACACAGGGAGCTCAAAACACTTCACTCTCAGCACTTCACAGGCATCAGCAAATCTAAGTTGGGAGACAATATTCTTAGGCCCATTTTACAGAGGAGGAAAACCAAGGCACATGAGGGATGTCCGTTGATGAAGAGCTGAGCAAGGATTGGGCTGCAGAGGGTACGCCGGCAACGGCTGTGTGTGAATTGCTGGCCAGGCACCCTTAGCGCCCTGCAAAGCTTGGTCCTCTGCTGTGGGTTTTCTTCTCAATTCTACAACCCAGGGAGAGCACTAGGATGCACTTGGAATTTTGTTCCAGCAAAGGCAGTGATGACTATTAGCGTTTACCTTTGTGCTTCCATTTAGGAAGCAGAGTGAGGAGCAACATGGTTCAAGTGTGCCTGGGTGTGTGGGATTTTGTCCTGGCCACAGCTGTCATTTAATCAGACTTCGTTGCAGGTGCCACCTCCTTGCTCACGAGATGAAACTCTTAAAATGAGTTTTGTGACCAGGTCTGACCATCAGTTTAGTTGATTTTGAAATTCAGAGGAGATAAGTGTCAGACCCCCGCTGTGGAATTCCATAAGAGAGAGTTTCCAAATTTCTCTGTGTTCTAAATTTTTCTTATCAGACTGCATGATATGAACTTTTTGGTGCTTTTTTTTTTTTTTAAATTAAAACAAGGTGATGATGCTGGAATCCTGCTGGGTGACGTCCCCCCACCTTCTTGCTCATCCCCCCACCTCCTTGCTCATCCCCCCACCTCTGTGTGCAGACATCAGTGGGGGTGCTGGGTGAACAAAAATAAGTGGCCACGAAAAATAAGATGAGGGGGAAGCTGAGGTGTCCTCCACCTGAGCCCAGGTACTGGGGGCCCTCGGTGGAGCCTCCGGTCACATGGTAGGGATGGACAGTAGGTAACTAGGAGGCCTTGATGCAGACAGACACTGCAGATGAGCAAGGCAGAGAGGGACTCTGGCTGTTTTAGGAGTGTCAGGGCAGAGCTGCCTGGCCACTCGGAAGATGGCAGGGGTGAGAAGGTCTGGGCTCTTCCCCAAGAGAGGACAGAGATGACCGCTATGCAGATTTGCCAGCCTCTGCCCTGCTCAGTGAGGAGGACGGTGTCACCACTCCAGGAGGCCCCTTGGAGACCCAGGGCTGGGGCTTCGTGGGCACTGTGTGTGCCCACACTCCAGATTTCTGGCAGGGAGGCAGTGTTCCCCGCCAGGGGAGTGGCTTTATTAGCTGAGGGCATTTTGGAAGCTGGGTTCCCGGCACCAGCCAGGGCCCAGCCCTGTGAGCAGCTCTTCTGAGAATAGCAGGCTTGGCCTGCTAGGCCATCCATCTCTGATGAGCATGTGTGTGTGAGGCACCCATTGGAGGAGGTGGAAGCAGTGGTTTACCTGAGATGGATCTGGTAAAAGGTTCTGATTAATGACGATGGAAAATGGACACTGAAGAAAACCAAAAAAACAACATGACCTGTGCCTCTACTAAGCCAGGGGGCCAGATCCTAGAAGAGGTTTTGCACTCTGACTTCTGTTTAACAACTGCAGGGAGGGTACCTCATCCTCATTAACCTAGCTGGTTTAATGAGGTGTCACCTATCCCAGAAGGGCCCCACTGGCAGGACCCCCTCTCACCTGGCACATTCTTATATCTTCCTTGCTGTGTGGGACCAGTGCCTGCAGAGAGCTGCCCCCGTATGACCTGAAATCTTAGGCATCCTTTCCTGCAAACAGCTGTGGACCCCCCCCACACACCATGGGCTGCTGTTTAAGCCTTCCCCATCCCCGCAGTGTTTATTTTTGTACTTTTTTTTTTAAACAACTCTGAGGTATACATGACAATTTAGAATATTATATATAGAAGAACCTCTGTAAGTTGACCATGCAAGGTACTGTAACAAACTCGTTAACATATGGAGGTGGTCACCATAAGGAAGTAGGCCTACTGTGCTAATAAATACATGTGGTGCATGTCCAGTCTATGAGAATTAGGCCAACTTGAGGTGGTCAGTATAGGGAAGTGGTCAGCTATAGAGGGCCCACTGTATTTAGGGTGTGCCACTTGATCTGATACATATACGCATCGTGAAATGACCACCACCATCGGGGTTCATTAATGCATCTGCCTACTCACATGGGTAGCTTTCCTTTTGGGGTGAGAACATTAAGACCTACCTTCTTAGCAAACATCCAAGTGCATGATATGGTATTATCAACGATGGTCACATTGCGGTGCACTAGATCCCTGGAACTTGTGTCACTGAAGTTCTGTGCCCTTTGATCAACATGTTCCCGCCCCCATCCTGAGCCCTGGGGAACCACCACCCCCTGTTTCTCAGGTCAACATGTGAGTGACCCTAAGGCTTTGTGGGTCTGTGTCTGACACATTGTGTGCAGCCTAGTGTCCTTCGAGGTTGTCCACTGTGTTGAGGAGGGCAGGATTTCCTTCTTTTCTATGGCTGAATAATATCCTGCTATCTATGTATGTGCTTTCTTTATCCCTTCGTTCGTCATGGATCTCGTCTCTGCAGTGGAGGTGGTAGGAAGATGCAGGGCTGGCTTCAGGTCAGAGGAGGTGACCCAGGCGGGTGCTGCTCACTCACCACGCTCCCCCCACCCCTGCCTGGGGCGAGTGGCTGCTTTGTGGTGGGTGGGCCACAAAGGGTTGAGCATGAGCCCCTGTTAGGACTCACATTCTGATAAGGGTGTGGGAACCCGTCCTACTTGAAGGCAGTGACTGCAGAGTTTTATTTCTAATCTTATATTTACTCATCAAGAATAATGGCAGGTAGAAATCTGCCGTGCTGATCAGATGGTTTTCTTGAGAACTGGGTTGGTACAGGTTACGTGTGCTTACATCTCATCTTCATCAGCTGTGCCATCACTCAGGATGGGCAATGCTCTGCAGCGACAAGCAGTCCCATACTCATGGCACAGGTCCATGTCTTTTTCACAGAGTCTAACTTAGTCACCCTGGGTAGAGTGATGTGGCATCATAGCTCATAGCAACTTCAGTCTCTTATTCTTAATCCTCTTACCTCATACTGGCACCCACCACAATGCCTAACTATTTTTAGAGATGGAGTCTCACTCTTGTTCAGGCTGGTCTTGAACTCCTGATCTCAAGCAGTCCACCCACCTTGTCCTCCCAGAGTGCTGGGATTACAGGTGTGAGCCACCACACTCACTGTCAGGTCCCTGTCTTAATTGTGCTGCAGTCCTCTCAGGCTAGGGAGTGGGTTCCATGTTGTCACCACTCAGGAATACTGGAGGAAGGGGTCTCCTCTCACTGGAATGTTCTCTATGCTGTGGGTGGAGAGGAAACGTGGCATTGGCCCCAAAGTGGGATATGTCACTTCCCCTCTCAGCTCATTGGTCCACAGGAGACACATGGCAGGGGACACACTTTGCTGTTGCTGAGGGGCAGGGCAGCGGTGTCCCTCATCTGAGGCACTGAAGACCCCTGCACAAACTCTCGGCTCCGTAGGCTTCTGAGCCTTCTGGGAGATGACTTGTCTGATAAACATTTAACACCTGCTACATGGAAAATGCTGTCATAGGCACTAGGGTCTGTGGCAGTTAACAAAACAAAGCCCCAGACCACCTCAATCTGATGTTCTTGCAGGGGACACTGGGGTGGGGCTGTCTTGGCACAAACACCCATCACGTTGGCCCTGTCTTGCTGTTCACTTAACCCCCTGGTGCTGTGGGCCGTGGAGAAGCCGAATTGGAGTGCTGATAACATTGCTTGTATTTCCTGGTTTGGCCTCTGTGGCCCACGTCCTTCAGCATGGCTGTCCTTGAGGTGGGATGGCTGTGGAGAGACTAGACAAGGCCCAGGGAAAACAGCCTCAGTGGGGGAGTCTGAGGAGGGAGTTGAGGCCTCTGTCTCCCACGCCTGTATCCTGCTACAACACCCGCCTTCACCAGGACAGTCCAGGCTGGTATCAGATACTTCTCCCTTTCAGAAAACCAGGATGGGGCAGCAACCACATAGGCCTCAAGGACAGGGGATAGAAGAGAGCTGCTCTGTCCTGGCAAGCCTCGCCAGAAGTAGTTCTGAGTCCCAAACCTGGCCTTTTGGCTAGGAGGACTCTTCTGGTCATAAGTGACAGCAAAGCAACCTAAAGCGGTGTGAGCAGAAAGGCACTTGCCTGTCGTCTAGAGCAGATGAAGGCACGACGTGATCCAGGGGCACTGGCTTTCTCTGTCTCAGGCTCCTCCTGTGATCACGTTCTGTTTCCAGCTGTGTGTCCAAGTTTTGCAGCCACTCGGTTGTAAGCCAAGGAGAGGACAAGCCTCTGCCTATGACTCTGCCTGGGCCCTCCCTTGTCAAGTGCTACCACGACAGTTTGTTACAGCCAGGGTGGACCCTGCCAGACACACAGGTCTAGAGCTGGGGTGGGGTCCAAGTGGCCTCTGTAAATTAAGAGAAAATAAGGGGGTTGTCCTCAAATTGAAAATCAAAGGCTTTTGCCAAAGACAAGGGAGGCCCTGGGAAGGTGAATGACTGATGCTCTCTCATTTTTCCCCCCCACTTATTTCGATGTCCGTGGCCAGGCCAGGAGAGCACTATTGGAAGTAGCTCTGCAATTGGAGAATATAACACACCTCTTCCGCTCCCTGCTGACAAGCCAGAGTCTCTGTCCACCAAGCCCACCTTTCTGTCAAGATCTGGCAGCCCAAGATGCAGATTTGAGTCAAACGTGAGTCCTGTCCTGGTAGGGGCCCCCCTGTATGTTTTGGTGGACTTGACCCGCTTTTTGTCCCTGCCCCCCTCCTCTTCTTTTCCTCCTGGGTTCTTCCCTTCACTCCTATTCATTCCTGAGCCATGCTTTGATGCCAGGATGTGGGAACCCTGCTGTGATCATAAAGGTGAAGTCCCTCTTCCTGTGGAGGTGGTGTTCCAGCAGGGTTGGGTGGCAGACCAGCAAGTCACCATGTGAAAACCATGTCACATTGAGGGTGAAGCTAGCACAGCAAGACACCTTGCATCTGGGATGAGCTGGGGAACAGCCTGTCCAGACGCAGATGGTCCCTTTGAGGGCTGCTGGACTATGGGTGTGTGGGTGATGCTCTGTGGGTGAGAAGGACCCAGAAGCTGCCCATATGTGTCTGGACAGGAGGTGGAAGGGTAGGAAAGGAGCTGAGGCTGTGGGCCAGAGAACATGTTCAGGTTCTTGGAGAGATTGAAGGTGAGAGCGACATGGTCTAATTTCTGTTTAGAAAGATGTCTCCAGCTTCCAGGGGGAGGGAGAGATCAGAATTGTGAGGGGAGGGTTCATGTTGTTGCCCAACCTCACTCCCACCCCCAGGGTCACTGCAGGAGTCACCTGTGGATGTTGTTCCCACTGTATAAACCCTGAGGGGATGGTGGCCTAGGGGACAAGCTCCTCTGGCCATGTCCTCCCAGTCCCCGCAGTTTCTAGGAGCCCTAGACATCCATGTGTGGTCTCCTAGCAGGCAGAACAGCATGTGTCCTATGAGCCCGCCACTGCCTGTGTCTCTTGCCTTTAATTAGGTTGGATGTGGCCCTCACCTCAAGCCTTACTTGGTGCTTGGGGACTGGGTTCTTTGCGGTGCCCTTCTGTGTGACCAAGGGGGTGTGGGGGCCTCTGGGGGGACCCCACAATCTGACGCCATTTCCCCTAAAGTCCAGGGAGACTGTCCAAGGGCTTCCCTGTGGGTTGCAAGTGTGAGATGTGACCCTTCCATCATCAATAACCCAACACTCCTCTGTGTCCCCCCAGATGGAGAATGAACGGAACTCTAATACCTCAAAGCAGAGATACTCGGGGAAGGTCCACCTGTGTGTTGCCCGCTACAGGTGAGGACGCTGCCCCTCTCTGCACCTGTCTAGTGCCTATGAGCAGGGACACTTTGGAGCAGATGAGGTGGCAAGTGTGGGATGGCCCCATGAGCTGAGAGGGTCCCTTGTCCAGGCATCTCAGCTGGGCCCCGGAGGATGAGAACTCTGGTAGGCAGACTGCGGGTCACATGTCAGCTTCTGGAGGCTGCAGAAGCAGCAGAGGTTTCTCCTATCCTGGCTCTGAAGGTGGAAGTCTGAAGACCTGGAGAAGGACCCTTCCTTGCCTCTCCCAGCTTCCTGGGCGTGCAGCAGAGTTGCCTACCTCTGTCCTCACATGGCCTATTCCCCGCATGGGTGCATCCCCCCTCACACAGATGCTATCCCTGGGAGAGAGCCCCCCACTCTAGCAAGACTTTACCCTGATTCTATGACATTTTCGAAGACCCTGTTTCCAAATAAGTCATGTTCACAGGTGCAGGGGTTAAAACATGAGTATGCCTTTGGGGACGGAAAGTCAACCCACAACAAGCAGCAGACCGAGGCGGCAGGGTGACTACTGTGTGGGGTAGCCTGTCGGTGGCTCTGGTATCCTTGCTTGCTGTCCAGCACCCTAGGATGCATTTGGCTGCAGTTACAGTCACTCAAGCAATCTCTCCTTATGGAGGGCTTTGGTATTCATGCTCACTGAAAAGTGACAAGAACCAGGTTTGTCACTCAAAACTGCCAGATGAAGGTGAGTGTGGGTGTGGGCTCATGCCTGCCCCAGCTTCCTTGCCTGCATGCAGGGAAAGCCTCAGGCCACACCTGCTGCACAGACTCCTGTGGATTAACTGGAGCAGGTAGAAAGCAGGCAAACCTCCAGTTCTTCATGCTCTGTGAGGACCCGGCCTTTCCTTTCCATGGGTGCTCCAACCCTGGATGGACAGGGTGGGCCCAGAGCAAAGCTGACAACATCCCAGAGGCAGATACTGGAGCCTGGCATTGGGCAGCTGGGGTTCCCCCGTGCCCTGTCTGCACACACAGCTGTGTGGGAGCTCAGTTCAGGCAAAGGTACAGATGCCTCATCACTAGATCCTCAATCTAGCCATGTAGGGTGGGAGTGGCTCTTAATTTTAGCCGGTCCTTATTTTTTTTTGAATGCCTTCTACTTTTGTCAGTGAGCACTTCTAGAAGCCGTTACATTTCTAGTAGCCAAGATGCTGATGAGAAGATGTCCCTCTGCTGGTTCACCATCTACCCGTTCCACCAGCGCAATCCCATTTCTGACATTTGGGTCACAGAAGTGTCTGGTGGCCACTGGGCTGTAGGCTGCCTGATAAGAGGGCTGGCCCACCCCCAAATGAATGCTGACTGTACCTAAGTGGGCCTCACCCATCACATGTCCCTCTCTTTCACTGTCCTGAGGGACAGCATCACAGTGCTGGGCACACAGGCCCCAGTGGGCATGGCCGCGTGGAGGCTCTTCCCTGCTGTCTGTGAAGGCCCCAGCACCATGCCCTTGGCAAGGCAAGGCTGGTGCCCTCTGAGCTGATGCAAAGGTTGCTCCAGGCTGGGCCTGGGTGAGCCACACCCCTCCCTTCCTAGTCCCAGGCCTGGGCCAGTGGAGCTGCCCCATGGAAAGTATAGTGTCCATTTTGTGGTATTGCTGGCTCTTGAGATCAGATCCAAACCAATCTTGCCTTTATAGACCTGTACCTTTGTCTTCTCAGCTCCCTTAGAGGACCCTGATCACTGCCTGTGGATCTTGGCACATGCTGTTCCCACTTTGGGAACTCTTGTCCCCTTATATGCTGCCCTGAGCTTTGCATTCCAGGCTTAATCTGAGTCTGTTCCTTACGTGGATTATCACCTATGCTGATGCATGTGATCAGATTGTTCATAAACCTCTGGACTCTGGTAGTGAAGGACCCCAGTGATGTGATGTGGTTAAAATTACATGAAATGGGGAATCCAGGTTCCCTCCTACCACTTTGTGACTTTTCTTATTTTCTTTGGCCATTAAAATTGGGAATACTATCTTCTCTGTTTTCCTAAGATTTAGTGGCCATCAAATAAAACATATACACGAAGGTGTGAGTAAATTGCCTAGTACTATTAATGTATGAATCATTATTCTGTTGGTATTATCATGTCACAGTTTCTGGCTATCTTCTCCAACTATTAGTTATGTTATTTTTTATCTTTTTAATTGAGGACTTTGCTGTTATTTTAAATTCTTTAGCCTTTTATTTAGAAAGTCCCACATTTATCTGAATTTGTTTTATGTGCTTGCTTTTCCATGTTGGCCATGACTTTTAAAAATGTTAATTCCAACACATTGAGGACTTGAACATACGTACTCCTGGGGGCAGGGCGGGGTAGGGTAAAATCACGACTCTTTCTAAAATTCTGACACTTTGTTCATATTTGTCTCTTCTACCATAATTATACATTTCAAAATTGATAAGCAAATATTAAAAAGATTCTGTTATCTTTCAACATGTATCATTTAGTAAAGGCAGAATTACATGCCACTTACTATTTATATATTTTTTCAGCTCATGGTATGACATTTTATACTTGTACCTTGAGAAATCCTGTGTCATTTCCTTTTTGATAGGTGGATAGTAAAATTTTTAGGACATTTTGATAGTTCTAAGACTATCCCAAGGCCTTAAAAATGTGCATTATTTTGAGAAGCAAATGTAATTCTTAGGATGACATTAGGAAGAAATCATGAAGATGTGCAAAGATAGTTTATAAAGGCATTTGAGGCAACACTGACTGCAATAGTCAAAAGCTAGACGCAACACCAGTGTTATGCCCCATGTTAGGACAAAGGTTTGAAAAAGTATGTTAACCTATTGGGTGGATACTATCCACCCATCAGAAAGGAAATGACACGGGATTTCCGAAGGTAAAAGTATAGAATGTCATGTCATGAGCTGAAGAAATATCTAAATAGTAGGTACCATGTAATTTTGCCTTTACTAAATGATACATGTTGAAAGATAACAGGGTCAATCTTTTTAGTATTTGCTTATTAATTTGGAAATGTGTAGTTACAGTAGAAGAGGCAAGTGTGAACGAAGTGTCAGAATCATAAATATGTCATCTGATAGAAGGGACGCTGAGTATGTGACTTGGGCTGAGAATTATACTTTTACTTCAAGTCTATGTGAGCAGCAGTGGCTGCATTTTCAGTGTGCAGGGGACTGACTGGCCCTGAGCTACTGTGTGGGTTTCATGGGAGCAGCCGGGTGCCCAGCGGCACTCTGCTAGCCTGTCCTGGGCGTCTCCACCCAGTTCCCTTGATGTAGACCTTGTGCTTTTCTCTCTAGCTACAACCCCTTCGATGGGCCCAATGAAAACCCGGAAGCTGAGCTGCCTCTCACGGCGGGAAAGTACCTCTACGTCTATGGGGACATGGACGAGGATGGGTTCTATGAAGGTCTCTGCTGGGCCCTGACATGTGCTGGGTTCCTGGGCCTCTGCTCTGCTCCTTGCCCACTCTCCAGAGTTCCTGGGTCCCCCTCCCCTTTAGATGACCAGCAAGAAAGCTGAGCAGAATTTCCAATTTCTAGCTGCCAGCAGACTCTGACACTCCGTGCGTGTTCTGGCATGTCAGTCTCCGCAGAGCTTTCCGGCAGCTATTTGCAGATATGCGGGGCTGACGGACCCTCTGCTTCCAAGGGGGTCTCTGCCTACTTTCATCTTACAGCCTCCAGACCCTTGGGGTCTCCTTGTCAGTGTCCTATCCTATAGGGCCAAGTTCCACTCCAAGGGACCTCACACAAGAGTGGCTTCTGGCAGTTACAGAGAGAAGACCTGTGGCTGTGAGGCTCTCTTGTTAACTTAGGGGTCAGGCTTGTGTCCTACCTCATCACTCTCTTGGTTCCCCTCTCATGATGTGAATTCAGGAGACACAAGCCCTCCAGCCAAAAGGCCTCTCCTGTTGTCTCCTTCTTAGCTTGAGGCGACATTGAGGACGGGTATCCAAGTTGTGAGGTCCCTGTTATGGGGGAGTTAGCATACGTACACAGATAAATGAACAAGATGGTTTCAGACCACCATGAGCATTGTGGAGAAAACCAAACTGGGTGATGGAGGAAGGTGGATGAGGTTATTTTAGATTGTGGGTGTGGAGGTGACATTTGGGTGGATTCTTATGACAAGCTGAGGAATCCTAGGACAGTCTTGTTGCTTCGCCTTATGGTCCTATCAGGGAGAGGTGGGGAGTGTGCTGCCAGGGTCAAGGCTCCTGCCTTGATGCCTGGGTAATGACCCTGTCCTTGTACCCAACAGGAGAACTCCTCGATGGGCAGAGGGGTTTGGTGCCCTCCAACTTTGTGGATTTTGTCCAGGACAACGAGTCTCGGTTGGGAAGTACGCTGGGGAATGAACAGGATCAGAACTTTATCAACCATTCCAGTATCAGCTTGGAGGGGGAGAACATTCTGGACCTCCACTCGCCCACTCACATAGACTCGGGCATCACAGACAACAGTGCGGGGACGCTGGACCTGAACATCGATGACATTGGAGAAGACATTGTGCCTTACCCTAGGAAAATCACCCTCATCAAACAACTCGCCAAAAGTGTCATTGTGGGCTGGGAGCCCCCAGCAGTACCGCCGGGGTGGGGAACTGTGAGCAGCTACAACGTGCTGGTAGACAAGGAGACGCGAATGAGTCTCATGCTGGGGAGCAGGACCAAGGCCCTCATTGAGAAGCTCGACACGGCTGCCCACACCTACCGCATCTCTGTGCAGTGTGTCACAAACAGGGGCAACTCTGACGAGTTTCGGTGCACACTGCTCGTGGGCAAGGATGTGGTGGTGGCACCCTCCCACCTGCGGGTGGATGATGTCACGCAGGTCTCCGCCCAGCTCTCCTGGCTGCCCACCAACAGCAACTATAGCCACGTCATCTTCCTCAACGAGGAGGAGTTCGACATTGTCAAGGCTGCACGGTACAAGTACCAATTCTCCAACCTCAGGCCCAACATGGCCTACAAGGTGCGGGTCCTGGCCAAGCCCCACCAGATGCCGTGGCAGCTGCCCCTGGAGCAGAGGGAAAAAAAGGAGGCCTCCGTGGAGTTCTCCACATTGCCCGCAGGTGAGCCCGTGTCCTTCCGTGGTTCCCCCGAGGGACAGGATACTGAGCATTGCCCTGCACCTGGGGAGCGGGGATGAGAGCACACAGGGGACCCACATGTCACCCATACCACCCTTGAGAATGCCTTGGAGCACCCAGGAAGCACACCAGCTGGTCAGGGTATGCAGCTGTGTTTGAGTGGGGGAGTACTGGACAGAGGGGTGATCATATTTCTTTCAGCACTTTTATCTATCGTCCAATAAAAGATGGGGGAAATGAGTCCCTCCCAGGGGGCAGAAAAAGTGTTTTTTTCCATACCATGTTGTCCCTTGGACATGTGTTCCTGGAGTAGAAGGGGGATAAGGGTACCCACACTCCTCTCAGAATTGTTTCTTTCTCATTCTTTCTATTTTTTTTTTTTAAAGCACATTTAGATGGATTGTCTAGAAGAAATGAAGTCCCATTACAGAAGTGACCTGGGGGCCTGGGCACTCTGACAATGAGAACTGTAATCCCCACCTCTACTGCCCTCCCTTTCTGGGGAAAGTGGTACCGAGAGAGGGTGAAATGTGGACCCCACGATGGCCTCATTCTCTGATTGTCTGTTGTGATCATTGCTGGGCCCCAAACTCACAACCTTTCTAGGAAGGGACTGAAGCCTGAACCTCCTGCGGAAGAGGAGAGGTTGTTTCCGAGACAGTATTCCAGGGCACAGCTGGTCTCCTCTAAGGCCCTTCCTCGCCATGTGGGAGTCACATACTTCCATTTTTTTAAAATTTTTTTTTTTTTTTATTGTTAAATCATAGCTGTGTACATTAGTGCAATCGCCTGTACCCATCCTAAGATGCACCATAGATGTGGCCCCACCCATTACCCTCCCTCCACCGAAACCTCACCCCTCCCTTCCCCTTCCTTGGCCCTTTCCTCATAGTCTTGTGGTATAGTTGGGTTATAGCCTTCATGTGAAAGCTATAGTTTAGCTTCATAGTAGGGCTGAGTACATTGGATACTTTTTCTTCCATTCCTGAGATACTTT